>JBAKFZ010000176.1:0-27338 GCA_037355385.1 Saccharomycopsis sp. FM-2023a
AAAGACTATATCTAAGATATATACAAAAATAATAAACAAAGAATAATATAAAAGAATAGAGAAAAAAACCATTTAAATTTTCGAAGATAATTCTTCACGTAACTTTTTATTCTCATCTAGAACTTCTTTAACAAGATTTTTCAAATCATTGATTTCCCTAAAGATAACATACTGATCCAAATTGAGTCCTAATTCATTTGCTTGCTCAAGTGGTGGGATAATTTTCCCAACTTTATCCTTCCATTCAAATTTATTAGCCATAAAATCTGGATCTTGATTTTCGGCCATTTGTTGTGATCTTAGACCTCTAACTACTCGATTATTAAGGTTTGTAGAACTTGATGTTATTTCCTCATCAATATCAAATCCATCTTCAAGATCCCATTCTTGATCTTGTTCATTTTGATCATCATTAAATCCATTAATTCGATTGTAATAAACTCTTCTAGCATCTTTCGATTCTTTAATTCCCACATATACAAGTAATGGAGAATAAATTATAATCATCACTTGATTTACTAATCTTTGATAGTCTTTATGTTCCATCCACCAACTAAATGGTAAACTCAAACAAAATAATTCAATCAAATTCAATGGAGGAACAAACACATCTTCGTCCGGTGCTCTAACATACCTTAAAGTCTTTTGAGCAACAAGGGCTAAATACTCGTCATTAGCATTTTCAATAATATTTTCATATGCAGTATTATAAAGAGCAACCAAAATGTTTAATAAAATAACCGTTATTGAGAATGAATAAATATAATATAAAATTTCTCCATATGGTGAAGTTAAATTACTTATTGATTCAATATCTCCTTCCCCAATAATTGTGGTAAACATGACTTTTAATAACAATTTTGTAATATCTCTTTTACCATCTGCGGAATCAAGACCTAAAAATGCTTGTAAAAATCCAATAATAATCACAATCAACAAAAAGAAAAATAAAACTGATTCTTTGAATAAAACTTTTAAAACCACTAATAATGCACCAACAAATCTTTCAGAATCTAAGTATAATAATAATCTTGACCACATCAATGGAGCAGCACAGGATAAAATTCTAAATGATAATTCATTCCAATAAAATTTATCATTTGAAAAATCAACAACCCTAAATATAAAACTGAATATTATAATTGTATACATCAAATCATTGAATACATTCCAAAATCCAATATAATAATAACCAACATGATATAATTTTGTAATTTCATCATAAACAAAAGCTCCAGTGAAAAAATAAAATAAAATCTCCAAAATTCCAAAATTAGCATTTATATCAGTTTGATTGACAATAAAAGTATATAAGACCAAATAAATAACAGAAACAAAAATTTGTAATAAATTTTGATAAGCAGGAGTTTTAATTCTATCAGGGTCAAAATGAGCCCAAAATCCTGGTTTACTAACATTTTTATATAATTCATATTTGGTGGTATCGTCATCTGATTGAACAATCCAACCTCTCCATAACCATTTGATACATTTTTGATACCCACTTGATCCAATAACAATAGTGGAATGGAAATCAACTGCTAATTCTAATGCACTAACGGGGGTTGAATCTTTATCATTCAAATTAATCAAATAACGACGACACAAAACTTCAATAAACAAATAATGTTCATCTTCTTCGGATTCAATGATCAATTTGGCCAATTGTTGAGCCGCAATTGATCTAGACATGTAAAGTTCATTGTCATGAAGTTCAGATAATGACATTTTTTTATACCATTGAGTACATTTTAACAAACAAAAAATCAAAGTGGCTCGATACTTTCTGGAAGAAGTCCCAATTTTACCATCTCCTGTCCCACCGGCTGCTTCAATTGCCAATTGGATGACTTTGCAATTCAAAATATTAGAAAAAGGATTGGTTATAAGATCAAAGTCATATTGAATGGGGATAATCTCATCAATCAAGTATTTTAAATTCAATGCAATTCTAAGGACTTGTCTAGAATTAGGAGCGGTCCAAATCCCAATATCCGAATCCTCTTGAGGATATCTGATTAAAGCTTCAGTATCACTCATATTTTATTTATATAGGGGTTTATAACTAGTTTACGAAACCAGCATTTTGAAACTTGAATTCGAGATTTTGAAATGAAATTGGGGCTTCACTCCAGATCATGAGCCACAATTTATACATTTTTCATATAAATACATGAATCACTACAATAAAACAACGGTAAATGTTGTAGATTAACAAAGGAAATGGATTAGTGGAGATTAACAGTTTTATTTTTAAATAGTTCTGTAGAATAACACACCTCAATAGTGATAATTTTTTCGAACGTCAAAATCTATATTGGAAGCGATTAATCGAATTTGTATCACCATAAATCTTTTGACTTTCAGTAACACATTGAGCTTTTTAATACACTCTTGATTTGATATTCTATACATAATCATTGAATCATTACCAGATAATTCCACCGAAATCAAAGTAACATCATTTAATGTTTCTCTACAAAAGTCTAGCTTTACTAAAAACATTATTATTTTTTATTAAGAAAATTCTAATTGTTCCCACAAACCTATTTTAAAAACAGCTAATTTCATTCATATAAATCCTTCGTCTGTAAACTGTCTGGCGATCTATTTACCATGATTTGTGGTGTAATTCGAACTGATTTTTTGAGACATGAAGGCTGGCCCAGATCTTCCCTGCTTCATCGCAAGTTTTCACTGCGTCACACTCTCTCATTTATATGCAACACACCCTTAAGAATCAGTACATTGTAAACTGCACACCTGACCCGTCCCCGTCTAACTTGATCTCAACATGATCAGTAGACCAGTATAATATTCAAAGACTATCCACTTTTCTCTGAAATTTGAGGTTCTTTTTGCTCAAAGCTAAAGAAAGAATATACCCATTTTGATTTTGTTTTGTTTTTTCGGTAAATAAATACCAAAAATGTCATCAATTCCTCCTCCAATTCCCAACCTTCAATCTAAACCAGGATCAGCTAAGAAACCTGTCCAATCTGAAGATTATGCTCAAAATACAGCCATTGAACCTACTAATTCACGATTATCTCCTAGATCTAGAAAGCCATATAACTTAACCAATCAAACCACATTCGATCCAACTCAACCACCCAGAAATTTATTCAATAGAGTCACTTCATTTGTGGATAACAATGTTACTAATGTTATGACTACCCCTAGTTATTCAAAAGGGGAGAAACAAAAAAACGTGCAAATCTTGTTGATCCAACAAATCCTTGAAAACCCTTTGGTCACCACTCCCGAAATCTTATATACTGTATTAGGGATTCCCAATAATGCCTTCACTTTGAGTTGTTTGACTCAACTTTTACAAATGGCCATTCAAATTGCCGTTATTTGTTTGAGTTCTAGAGGTCTTCGAAACGACGTGATAGACATCAAAGATGGAGTTTGGGCCTTTTTAATTGCTCAAGCTTCGATTATTTTGGCAGTTTCTACTTTATTCACTTTTAGAGTACTTAAATTAGGACGCCGTGGAACTGGGTTTTACACCATTTTGGCATTTTGTCTTGCAATTTCTGCCTTTGGGGTGGTTCTTGGGATTTTGATGCCTACTGAATGTACTAATACCAAAGATTATTGTCGAACTAGGAAAGCCACTACTGGATTGGTTTCTCTTAGTAGTTTTGTTTGGTTACTGGAAATTGTAATATTCATTACTATTGTTTATGTTGCTCGTCTTGATTTGATTCAAGATCCTGAAGAATTAGACGTGGAAAATCAAACTTTTAGGGGTCCATCAATGAGACAATTTAGTGCTGGTTCACAATATCCACAAAGTGAAATCACCAATGTTGGAGAACCAAATCAATTTTTAAAGACCCCAGCTGCAATTATACCCACTGCAATTAAGGATCCAGAATTTGAAGAAAATTCAGAAAAAGTCTCAATCCGTAAATACATAATTTCAGAAACTGGACTCGATTTGGTAGAAAGAGAAAGCCAATTAGATGGTCTTCATCCAGTACAGATTTATACTAAACCCCCACTTCTGGCAAACACCAGTGATGTTGGTACTCCCAATTAATCTATTTTTTATCCATTGTGGTTTCCTAAGGATTATCACCTTATATTAATACTTGTAGCTGCTTCTTTTTTGTCATTTTTTTACATTTGTTGATTTAATATATTGTTCCTTGTTGAAGTTTGTAAACTTACAATAAAACTGAATATTCATTTGTATTCAATCTATTTACATTATAATACAATTTCAATTTACCTACCACCAGCCACTTTTCTTCTTTGGTTTTTCTTCTTCTTTAACTTCATCTGGAGATTCTTTTAAGATTTTCTCTGCCATATCAAGGGCTTTCAAATACCTTTCTTCTCTTTCTGATGAAATTTCTTCCGCAATGATTTGTTGACCCTCAGTTGGTCTTTCTAAGGAGTACTTGGTTTCATGATGAACAATAAGTTTATCATCTTTTTGGAAACTACCATTACCATGACCATGACCAGAATTTGAAATATAACCTCTTTGCTTGGGAGTTAAATCATCAAATTCTTCCTTCGATAATGTTCCTTTTGCCCACCATTTCATTTTCAATTGAAACCTATAAAACTCAGAGAACATATTATCATACCCGTCATTCCAACGATGGAAAAAAGTAATATAAAGAGATCCTCCAATCACCACTGCCCCCGTGATGTATTTGGCTCCTTGCCAAAATCTACTTCTACTATCATCGATTCTCCTGAGTAATTTGTACTGACCAGGATAAATGGAAGACCGAGGACGAGGATGATACCCCAATCGATTCATTGCGGTTCTGACTCTTTCAAATTCATTGGCTGGAGTAATCACTCCAGAATTAGTTTTCTTCCCAGGAATCGCAAATTCACTAGGGTATCCACCTAAAGGACGATTCTCAGTTGGATCGTATGGATTATAAGGAGCCCTGCCTTGAATATGATTAGGATGATTATTATTCGCCATGGTTTTGTCAAATTTTCAAGTAAAAGTTGATGTTTGACAATTGTTAATCTCATGGAAAAAAAATTGGGCTCATAAAAATTTCCTGCTGCATAATCATGTGAGAAATTTCCCCAACATTAGTTACTTACAAGTTAAAGTATCAATATATTAATATTACAATCTATAATTACATTTTTGCAACATTGAAAACCCTCTTCTTAATACTGTATTCACCAATTCTTTATTCATTTTCATTATTGGTCTATTTTCCAAAGAATTTATCACAAAATCTTTATGTTTCTCCAAAACATACCCATGATGACTATCACACCAATACAAGACATTTTGTGCTCTCGTTGCCGCCACGTACTTGACTCTTTTTTCTTCTTTATTGAAAAGCTCATTGGGTTTGGCTAATCGATTCATCATGAACACTATGGGCAGTTGTAATCCTTTTGCAGAATGAATAGTGGAAATTGTCAATGAATTATTATTGATATCAGTGGGGAATTTGAAAGTTTTAGCAGTGGTCATATATTCCGTATACCCATCAATAAACCATTGTAGTAAAGACATTTCCTTATCATTTAGTGATTCTTTGGCTAGATATAATGCATTATAAATTTCCATTAATTGTTGATTTTGTAAAGAATTTTCAATATTATTTAAATTCTTTGATCCTCCAAGAAACCAAAATTCACAATCTGTATCGACAATTACTCTCAAAACATCATTTAAAATTTTTTCAGGAGTTATTAAAGAATTATCAGTATTGATATATTCTTCATGAATTTCATTTATAACTTTGAAGAATTTTTCAATTTTTTTACTGGAATGTCTTTTAACATTCATCAAATAATCCCAATAACTATCATGGTTTCTTGATTTGGTAATGATCCCACTGATGGTTCTAGTCGTAACTCCCGTAATAAGTTTCATTGCCGCAAGTAATTCAAATTGATATCTTTTTGGATTATTTATAATTTTGCAAAAATAGATAAAATAAGTAGTGATTGAATTCAATAACCAGGTAGGAAGTTGACTAGTTCTTTGAGTTTTCAATCCATAAAAATCACTGGCTTTTTGAAAATTGGTAACTTCATTGTTAGTTCTTCCCAAGATCATAATATCATTCAAAGAAATTTTTTCGGATTGATTTAATCTTTTAATTTCTTCGCATATGAAAGAGTATTTTTTATCTTCTGAATCAAATGAATTCAAAAGAACTGTTGGAGTATCAATGATTTTATTATTAGCAAAATTTTCTGCAAATTCTAAAATCCCTTTATCACATCTAAATGATTGATTGATTTTCAATTCTTTCAAAAATTTTGAATTCTTTGTAATTAATCTTTCTAGTTTTTTGTGACTATTTTCACTTCCTAAAAACTTAAAAATACTCTGATTAGGATCTCCAGCCACGGTTATGTGAATGTTTTTGTTTAGTAAACAATCAACAAATTCAAGAATATCATCATTAACATCTTGAAACTCATCTATAAGTACCACTTTATAAGGTAGTGATATTTTGTTATTTTTGATAGCATTGATTGAGTCTCTTCTAACCATCTTGAAAATTCTCAATCCTTGAGCTGATAATCTAGTAAATTCTTCCCAAATTAATGATTTTTTTGATGCATTTAATAAGTAATCACTTTTTGAACTAAATTCTAATTCAGATGATGAATTATTGAAAACTTCCCAAAGGTCTTGAAGATAATCTTGAAAATCAGGTTTCTTTTTATGACTTGAATCAAATGAAATCAAATCCCTTGGATCAAGAATATTAATGGGATTTATCAGATTAACTAATTGATAACTGAATGCATCAATGGTAGAAATATTTAACAGATCCACAAATTGTTTAGCTGTTTCGTGATCTTCCATAAAATTTAGAGTTTCCATTAAGTTGGATTTGATGTTATTGGTAGCCATATTAGTTAATGACAAAACTAAGATTTCTGAGGGTGAAATTCCTAATGAAAGTAAATGTAATAATCTACACGCCAAAGTGTAAGTTTTCCCACATCCGGGACCAGCGATAATCGAAAGAATATGTGATGGATCATGAAACTGTTTTATCACTGCCTGCTGTTCGTCCGTAGCATTGTATACCACTTTCATTAGGATTGATTTGAAGGTTTAAACTTGATTTGGCACATTGCTTTGAATTATCTTGGTTTTTAAATTTGCGCCCTGATTTGAAAGTGACATATTTGCGCCCTTTTATCAATAGTTATATCTTTTATAAAGTAAACAACAAATAACTTCTTCTCTTGTCAAGATTTATATCAAATGAGAGTCAATTACTTAATTAACTTTGGCATGATTTTAAGCTGTCAATGTATTGTGGATTATTTATACTGGTCATTAATAAGTTATTTTGATGGGCGGTATAACGTAATATGATTATTCAGCTTGCATTATCAGTTAAATTGTTTGGTAACACTCTTGTAATGAATCAGTTTATGTTTTGAAGTTACTTGTATATGTATGAGCCTGTGACAAGCAAAACACTAACTGAGCCAAAGAAAGAGCATAGGTCCAGAATATCAAATAATTGAAAATTACTGAAGATTAAAGACATTAGAGAAATATTTTGTTATTCAAAAGTTGAAAATTGTTATAACCAATTGCAAAGCTATTCCAACACTCTCTCAGTAACATTCATAAATTTGTACAAAATTAGCTGGGAGCTCTTCAGCCACCAAACAGTTGTGATATCAACTACTCATTACAACTACAGCCAGAAACAGTAATAATCAAGCCTAAGTTAAAGCTATTAAGTCACATCCAGACTTTCAACTAAGATCATCTACTTGTGGCGAAACTCAATTAAAAATAATCTTGAAAGGGAGGATAGTCTAAGTGAACCTCAAATAGTGTGATTTGATGATTTTTACGCTTCAAAATTTAACTGATTACATATTGTTGATAGTAATTTATCACTTGAGGAAGTAAGCTCTGTTAATTATCATAATCCAATCATAGTTCACCATGCTGATATCAAAATAGGCATTCAATATTATTTATTGTGAGCTGGCAAAAGTTCAGAACCCCAAACTCTGCGGGAAGAAAGGAGTCTCAACAATCAACTTAAGAGTCTCTGCTGGAGCTTTCAGAGCTTCCCAGCCAATTTTGACGTCTCTTCCTGTCAAGCGACACATTTGTCTGCAACTTTGCACTTAAACCACCCCAACATATGCAACCTATGTATGCCCCACTGAACATTATAAGAAAAATCCTTTTATTTCCTGAAAACATTTGCTTGGTTTGACAACTCTTTGTTTATCTTGATAATGATACTAAAAAACACTTCAAAAAAATTGTTACTGAACAAAACAAAGATGATGATACTTACACTTCTGCTTCTTCCTATCCTTATAGTTTAATCGGTGATGATCACGATTTGAAAATTTACTCAACCCCTTCCATTGACTCCGGCTCTACTCTTGCTGATGAAACTGATTCTATTTAAAAAGGATTTGTTCCTGTTGCTCCTAGAGAGCAATCCTTCACCTATGGAATTGACATAACTACTACTAAACATATTAGAGATCTTGAATTGAATCAATGAACCTTCAATTATTATAGAGGTCTATCCACTATCATTGGCAATAGTTAAGAAGGCTACGTTCTTGCTGGCAATCCAATGAGTGTAATTGTTACTTAAAAAAAAATTCTTATTTCAAATATTGTACCGTTGGTTTACCAATTCAATTTGGTTATGAACGCGTCAATAATACTTTTCTAAAGACTTCTTAGGAAACCATTCAAATAGATTTCTTCCAATTACATTTGACTTTAGTATTATTGATCTGTACGTGACCTTATTCTTGCAATTTGTTTGTGAAGTGTATTTTGATTGGAATAAAGATACAACAGATTCTATTTCTGAAAAAATGATTGAAGATTTTCAAATCTTAGAATTTAATTATCCTTTTCAAGAGTATGAACCAGAAAATTATCTTGGATTCCGTACTAAAAAAGATCTTGATAGGGCTTTCTCTACCACTTGGGGTTTCGAATATGAAGATATTGAAATTTTTTTTGAAAGCTATATCAACAAATACTGTCAAGATTAAAAAGGTTACCTTTTTACGCCCTTTTATGAATTGAAATCTTTGTTTTTCTTTGGTTTCATCTTTACAGTTTCTTAATTTCAATTATTTATCACACAATAATTTGTTTGCTTCTTCTTAAGTAAACCTATGCTTTCAGGATTTCATCTTCTTTTATCTCCACTTTACTAATTCTTTCAAAACTTCTCTTTAATAGCATTGAAAGGGCAATATTTTGACATATTGAGATATCGTGTTTGGGTGGGCTAGATTTGTCGAGAAATTTCCAGATTTACAATTATCGCTTCTGAATTGCGATTATTTCAATTCTTTCTTTACATTGTGACTCTTTAGCAAAGGATATCAGTAAATGCAAGCCCTTACATTTCATTTTCTGATTGCCACATAAAATGCCACTGAAAGCCAAAAAATTTACGAGACAATTCATACTAAAATACTACACTCAACAAAGTCTTAAATTAATCAAGTTTTCAATCCTCTCATATTAATCAATCACTTGTTATGGAGAATGTTAGCAAATATGAGGTGAATTTAGTAATGTACTGTTTTGAATGTAGCCCTGGCCCACGATGGAAGAATTTTTTCTCCAAAATCAAAGCTAAAGCGATGGCGAAACAAATCATCAAATCTGATAACATAAAGTGTCAAAAACTATATTTTGAAAGTCGACTGAAATCAGTTCGAGCGTTTTAATAATAAAATTATTATTTGTCTCCTCTTATCGTCTCAAAACTCATTTAATTGAGTAATAGTTTGATCAAATCCTATTATTAATAATAATAGTAGGTTTATGGATTTCAATATATTTGTTCAGTTTATGTCGCTCTTCCAGAGAATCCTCCAATACTTCAACTTCAATTTCGCTGAATCTCCCTACTACTCTTCTTCAAATTTACATTTTCTTTGCGTCTTAACTGCTTCATTACTTTGTCTTTACGCACCAACAAAATTATTATTTTATTCCTTTAACAAAAATAAAAGAAGAAGAAATAATAACAACTTTAATATCAATCAAAAATTATTTGGATTTTTCATTCATTCAGTTTCTTCAAGTTTTGAATTTTTCAAAGATCAATTTAATTATTTAACAAGACACTCAATTTTTAATCATCATTCTCAAGATATTGATCAAATGAAGGCTAATTTATCAAGTAAAAAACTTCGTCAACACGCAATCAAACATGGAGGTAATGTTGGTGGTTTATTGAATGAAGGTAATACGTGTTTTATGAATTGTGTTATTCAAAGTCTTGCTTCCTCAGTTAACTTTAATGAATTTTTGAATGAAAAAATCAAATTAATTGATGATGATAATCATCATCATCATCATCACCTTCATTCTTCTACACCCGGGGAAAAAGAAAATTTATCAGAAAGTACATCGAGTCTTCATAGTAGTGGAAGTAAATTGTTGAGCAAAATGGGATTATCTGGTACTAACAGTGAAAACAAAAAGAAGAAACATTTCATTTATGCTTTGGATTTATTATTCACTAAATTAAATGCAAAACATGGAAAGACTCATAATTATTATAATTTAAATAACTTATTAAGCCGGATGTCTAATGGTTTTGAAAAACATAGTTATTTGGGTTACAATCAAGAAGATGCTCAAGAATTTTTCCAATCAGTTTTAAGTAATATTGAAAAAGATTCCAAACAAATTTCGAATCATACTGATTCAGTTAAAACAAAAGTGATTGATCTTTCATACGAAAAATTAAAAGGATTAAATGATGATTTGAAAAGTATTGGTAATTATTATATTCCTGCTATTCAAATTGATCCTTCATTACCAGAAGCCATAAATAAAGCTTTTAAATTTGAATTCTTAACACCCGCTGATGGTTTAGCAGTTGAAAGAATTGGATGTTTAAAATGTGGAGAAACTGGTGGTTTAAGATATTCAGTTACTAGTGGCTTAAGTTTATCATTACCTGAAAATACTAACAGAAGATCAGTTGAGTTACATGGTTTATTGGAAGACTACATCAAAGAAGAATTAATTGAAGAAGTTGAATGTAATAGATGTAGTCTTGAATATGTGGTTGAATATTTGCATGAACAAATTAATAATCCATCAGTTGCCAATATTTTGAAAGAAAAGTATCAAGAAAGAATTGAAGAAATTAAAAATGAATTAACCAAACCAATTATTTCTGATGAAGCAGCAAATAAATATAAAACTAAAAATATTACTCAAAAAGTTACAAAGTCAAAACAGTCATATATTTCCAAACCACCATCATATTTATCATTGCATATCAACAGATCAGTTTTTGATTATTCAACTGGTTATATTAGAAAAAATAATTGTAATATTGAATTTCCAATGGTTTTAGATTTAAACAATTATGTGTCAAGTTATGATGATGTTAATATTGATGCAAGATTTAAAATGAGAAAACAAGATGATTTGAAGAATGAAAAACAAGAGATTTTAAATGAATTACAAGAAGAAACGAAAATTCAAAATAATGCTAATGATGATAATGATAAAAATAGTAATAGTAATAATTCAAATGAAAGTTTAAAAAGTGTTCAAAGTACAATTTTTGAAGAAACTAATGAGTTAACTGATTCAATATCAGATATTGAATCATCAAAAGGTAAAAATAATAGTACATTACCTGAACCAATTAATAATAAAATTCAAGAATTAGATCAAGGTATTTCCAAGTATTACAAACCGAATTTACAATATTTACTTAAAGCAGTTATTGTACATTATGGTACTCATAATTATGGTCATTATATTGCGTTTAGAAAATATAGAGGTATTTGGTGGAGAATTAGTGATGAAACGGTAGAAATTGTTAATGAATCACAAGTTTTATCAACTCCTGGTGTTTTTATGTTATTTTATGAGCAACCAAATGATGTTGAAAGTCAATATGAAATTTCCTTAAATGATAATGGAGAAATTGAAGTTGATGATGAAGAAATTGATGAAGAAGAAATTACTGGTAAATCAAATTTTACGGTGGAGATTGACTCTGATGCTATGAAAAATCTAGATTCAAGTGATGATGAGAATGAATTAGAAACTGAAGAAGAAGATGATGAGGAAGAAGAAGTTTTGAAAGATGAAGAAGAAACCATGGTTATGGCTACTCCAAATCTTTGATAATTATACATTATTTACTTTGAATCAACGGTTAGTTTTTGTTAGAATTGTAAATCTTTGTCTTACTATCTAAGATCAATTACACAGCCCAGTTAGAATCGAATTGAAAGTTAATCAATCTGTTACTAGACAGATATAACAAGCTGTCATTACACAGAATAAAACTTACTACACAGTATATAATCATTATAAACGTTAAAAAGGTTACGTAATTATGAATTGAAATAAATTTATTAAAACGATGAAATAAGAAATGCAAACAGTAAACTAACTAATTTTTTTTATCATTTTTCCAACTACCTTGAAACATGTGTTTAACAAAAGCCAAATGATGAGTTTCATCTTCTGACCCCATTTGTCCGACTCCAGGACTGAAGCTGGTTATTGGTAAGATTAGAACATCGTCAATTAGGATCATATCTGTCATTCCGGTGAATAGTTTCCAGTTAACTATTTTTTTGTTTTCAATTTCGTCAAGTGTTAAATCTTGTAAACCATTTTCTGGTTTAATTTCTTGATTCGTATTATCATTTATAATTGATTTTTTATTGTTTTCTGAGATATTGTTTAAATAGTTGAATATTTCATCAGTAAAGATTCCCGGTCCGGTCCAATTCATGATATCTGTTCCTTGATCTTTTCCTTTCTGTAACTTTATTGATTTATCTTCAATCCTTTCTAAAGTGATTTCTGTAATTTTATTGATTAAATTTAGTAACAATGGATGACCCTTCTTGGCTTGGATTGTCCATTGGCAAAATTGTATTCTTCTAGCATACCATTCTTTCCAATCAGGTCTATCAGGATCAGCTTCAATGCCAATTAAAATCCCCAAATCATTGGGTGTAAAGTCTTTATGATTATTATATATTTCAAATTCTTTACTAACACTTGGCCATTGATCAATTGATTTTAAATTAAAGGTATCAATATCACTATAAACTCCCCCTTTGGCAAATAAAATCAAATATCTAAAAAAATCTGCTTTTAAAATCGAATGTGGTAAAGCTTCATAAGCCGTCAAAACATCAGGAATTGATTGATATAACGTTTTGATTAATTCATGACATGCAGAATCTGGTAATAATTTGTAAATATATTCAGGATTACTGATTTTCCAATTATTGACTAAATATTTGAAACTATTTGGAAATTTTGAGTCTTCAATGTCAACTTTCCAAGTTTGCCAAATATATTTAGGGAATGGTTTATGAGGTTCATAAGGGAACTGAAATGCTAGTTGTTCGCGTAATGATGAATTTTCTGCTAATTTCTTATTATCAAGATTTAATGGCTGTCCGAAAGTTTTCAAATTGATTGAATCACTGGATTTATTGAATTTGTAACGAAGACTAAATAAGCTATGAGGGTTTATGGTATGAGATTCGTCCGTGGTTAAAATGGTGAAAAGACCATATAGAAGGAAAATCGAAACCACAATGATTCTGAATCTTTTGGTGGTAAAGAAAGAAGACATTGGCTGTTCAGAGATGGATTTGAGGTGTTGTATTATTGTTGAGGTGGTGAGGGAATGTGAGAAATGGGAAGAAGATTAAGAAGTTGGGGGAGGAAAAGGAGGTTTAAATTGGGGCAATGATAATGAATATCAAATTGTTATTGTGTGAATCCAATAAATGAAATTTATTTTATTGTGATTGTGTTGTTTGATATAATTAGCGCGTTAATTTACAGGGGAAAAAAGCCCTGGTTCTAGACCTTTAAAAGCACGTGTTAATTCACATGACATTACACGTGCCAGGGGCAACACATGTGATTCAATACACCAATTCAACGGGTCTTTGGATCCAAAATACATTTTGAACAACTATTAAATTATCAAAACAACATTTATCAAACAATTCATCAAATACTAAACCAATCATGGGCTCGTCAATATATTTCGTGGCTTTAATCACTAGAGACAACCGTCCTCTTCATTTACAAACTTTTAACCCCAATCCCACCCCAAAGACATCAACTCCGGAATTCAAAGCCAATGAAATGTTAAAATATAATTTTTTATCCAATATGTCACTTGATATTTTTCTGCTGGTATTTTACGAGCCTGGGTCCTTAGACCAAACTTGTGTGTTATTGTTTGTTGAAGACGGGATCAGTTGTTATGGGTATGAAACCAATACTGGATTGAAAATTGTTATTGGAACTGGTAATAATAATGATAATATCGGTAAACAATTAGATGGAATTTTCAAAAACGTCCATAAAGCTTATTTAAGGTTGATTTGTAATCCGTTTCAACCTTTAGATGAAAATAATTTGATGAGTAGTAAAAAACTAGAAAAAAGTATTATTGAAGTTGTTGATGTTTGGAATAATAATAACAGAGTGATTTAAATTTAAAAAGCAATGTATATTATAATATATAACAGTTTATAATTTTTTTTTTTTGATGCGAAAAAATTCATAAAGTTCGTTAATTTATTTATTCCAAAATGTTATTTACTCTAAAATGCTAGATATTTTTTCTGTACTTTTAGCTGATGAATTAGTTATCGAAGCATTTTCTTCAACTTGATTATTATTATTATTATTAGTATTAGATCCAGTTGAAATCCCTGTTATAACTGTACTAGTAGTACTGCTTCTTCTAGTGATTCCTAAACCTCTCATACTTTTAGGAAACAATTTGGAAGTCTTTGAAGATGTGGATTTTTCTGGGGGTGAAATATTAGATTCTTCATCTTCATCTTCTTCATTATTATTTGAATCATCTACAACCGTGTTATCTAAGGAAGAATTAGAACCTTGATGATTTTGTTGTTGAAATAGTTGATTATTAGATTTGGAAAATGAGAAAATACTTTTTCTTTTCTTTTGAGTGGAAGGAGAAGCAATATCATTAGGAGTTGATGGTTCAGTTGAATCATTAGCCGTTTCAAGATTTAATGCAAGCGGTGAAGACTCATGCTTTTCCTTCTCTCTTCTAAAGAATAACATTCCTCTATTTTTTGGGGTTGTAACCATAGTTTCATCAATAAATGGAGAAGAAGTATCATCAGGAGGAACTGAATCATTATTATTATTGTTATTATTGTTTTTTTTGATATGAAATAATGACCAACTATTAGTAGATTCTTTTGGCTCGATGGAATCATGACTCATTGTAGCTAATAAACGATCATTATCTAAGCTTGGTCCTCTAATTGGTAAATTATTGGTTGATGTAGTTGGATAAAGCAATGAAGTATTACTTTGATTAGTATTAACCCAAGGATTCAAATTGATTTGTGCAGTATGAAACAGTTGAGGCATGGAACTACCACTATTAATACTACCACTTCTATCTCTACCTCTTAAACTTGGAGCCGTTAATTCATTCAAGAAATTAGTAGTATCAGAATCATCAGTGACTTGTAAACTGGGAAGTTGCGGTGAAGATTGTTCATTATTGTCATTGTTATGATTATTATCACTTTTTTTTCCAAAAAATCTACTAACTCCTTTAGTTGAAGTATCAGTTTCTGATGAAACACTATTTTTTTTCCCAAAAAATCGACTAGTGTTATTATTATTACTATTGTTATTATTATCCATGAAAAAAGTATCACTATTTGTAATCATTTCAGTGTCTGTATCAAACTGAGATTTCAAAGAACCAGAAAAACTTGGTTGTTTCCTAGAAAAATTAAACAATTTTTTGGGGGAAAAAGTTGATGATAGTGATGTTGAATGATGATTGTTTTGTTCTTGGTTATTATTACTAGTATCAATAATAAATGGAGAATTGGAACTATGTTGTTCAAAACTTAAATTCATATCTGTACTTCCCATACTAATAAATCCACTAGCGTTTCTAACATGAGAATTATCAGTGGCAGTTCTTAAAATACTATTAGAAATATTTGGGGAAATTTCACTTGAATTTCTTGCTTCACCAAAAGTGAATCTATTAATATCTTTCAAAAAATTAGTTTCATTATCATTATTATCAAGTAAATTTGCAGGGATATAGTTTTGAACAGTAGCAGAGTTCATTTCTGCTTCTAATTGATCAATATTGGTAGTATCAAGACGAAGTTTTGTTTGAGTTTCCGAATCATTATTATTAGCTTGCCAAAAATAAGTAGGAACTGGAGGTGGAGGTTGAGATAATAAACTAAGATTATCATTTTGTTGTTGAGCTAATAAAGTTAGTTCATTTTGGGCTTGTAGTAAAATATCATTATTGGATTGATTAGTATTCAATAGATTCAAATCATTATTTAATAAAATATCTGTGAATGAAGGAGCACCACTATTGTTAATAACTGGGTTGGTATTATTGAAAATTGAAGTACTAGTATTAGCACTAGTTGGAAATAACTGTGACAATTTCTGTTCCTGTAAATGTTGTTCAAATAATTGTTGTTGTAATTTTTGTTGTTCTTCTCTTTGACTAGCAGTTTTATTAATGTTTTCGAGAGTTCGATCCATTTTTTTTTTAGTTAAAGATTCTAATTTTCCTTTAATTGACTCTAATCTTTGACATTTCTCTTGGTATAACTCAACTTTTTCTTTTCTTTCAATTTCAAATTCATTAATCAAATTATTATCAATATCAATTTCAGTTTTAATGGAACTATAAATTTCCGGATTAATTCGTTGAATTTTATTAAGAATTGTCAATTCTTTTGAAGATTTTGGTTTTTCTTTACTTATTTCTTTAATTAATAAGCTGATTTCTTCATATTCTTTGAATTTAGTTCGACGTTTGGAACTTTGAACGATTAACTGTTTTTCAAGATTAGAGTTTTCTTGTTTAAGACCATTTAATTTATCATTAAGTTTAGATATATTTTGACCAATGCTTTTTAAGATATCGGGGCCTTCCGTATTGATATAATTATTTCTTTCTTCCATTAGTTTTAATTCTTTTGCCCATTTTTTTAAGTCGTCATTTTTTAATTTCCATTCTTTTTCAAGTTTTGAAAATTCAAAACTTATTGAATCTTTCTCTTTGGTTGAATAACTAAAATTATTTTCTAATAATTTGAATTCTGATTTTATAGATTTTCTAGTTCTTTCCCCACTTTCCTTAATTTCTCTTCGACGATCTCTTTCTTTAATTTGTTCTTGAAACAATTGATTAAATTCTTGCATTTGTTTGATTTGTTGTTCAGCAATATTAGTCAAATCTTCTTGACCAGCTTCAAGAGTTTTTTTCAATTTCTTCACCACTTCCATTCTTTTTTCTAATTCTTTTTTATCCGATTTGATATTATTATTAGCATGATTAGTTTCATTACTTAAACTATTTTTCATAGGAGTTCCAACCATTAATAGAGTATTCAGCCTGGATCTTAAAGTATTATTACCTGGGTTCTTATGAGTAACGGTTTCAACTTCTTGATCTTTAGTTAAAAAAGTAGCAATGCTTTGAGGAGTTTCATGAGTGTTGAATTTCCCACGAGATCTATGAGTTCTAAAATAAACAGTGGAACTTTTTGAACGAAAATTGGTAACGAAAACCGCAATCACATCTAATTGATAGAATGAATTTTGTCGTAAGTTTTTGAAAACACAAGAGCTTTGTGAGGGCAAGGCTATTCCGACTTGGGCTCCGTTCAAATACACCTCGTAATGACCATTATCTATAGTGGGTTCCCAATGGAAACTGATAGTGTCGTTGGTGACTTGGGTAATAGCGACAATAGGAACTTTAGGGATCTGGATAGCGAGGGTCTGGATCAATTGGGTGATGGGGATCCGCCAGAGCATTGTGAGTCGGTGGAAAAGCCAACCAAGGGCCAGAGCCACACAGAACACGACGATCAAGATCATTAGTTGGAGAAGCTGGGGAGTACTAAAAAGTGGTGATGTTTTGGACTCTGAAATTTTGTGGTTTTTTTGTGGGATTTTTTTTTGAAGGCGAAATTTACAACGTCGAGAAGAAGATCTACCAAAAATGTCAGTTTCCATAAAAGAGTTAGTCCAACAATGGCTAGCAGTGGATGTAAATAATGAGACTCGATCTCAAATCATTGAACTCGAAAAACAACGAGATTATGCCACTTTATCCGAGCTTTTGGGCTCTAGAATCCAATTTGGTACTGCTGGACTTCGAGCCAAAATGGAGGCTGGTTTCAATCGATTGAACGATGTGACAATTCTCCAGGCATCCCAGGGATTGGCCGAATATGTCAGAAAACAAAATAAATCTGAGGAATTGAGCGTAGTGGTGGGCCATGATCATCGTCACAATTCTCGAAGATTTGCTCAAATCACCGCCACTGTTTTCCGAAAATTGGGGTTCAAAGTCTATTATTTGGAAGATAAAATTGTTGAAAACGATACTACCTTGGTTGCTACTCCTTTTGTGCCATTTGCCGTTGATTATTATCATTCTCATGTGGGAATCATGATCACTGCCAGTCATAATCCAGCAGCTGATAATGGGTATAAAGTTTATTGGAAAAATGGTTGTCAAATCATTCCTCCTAATGATATCAATATTGCTAATGAAATCTTAAATTGTTTAAAGCCTTGGGATGGAGTTTGGGATGACGTGAATGGTTTTACAAAAGACAAAAGTATTCAGTATGTGAAATTAGAAATTGCCAAAAACTTTTTCCAAACTTTGAAAGAGAAAGTTATTTTTGATCCAAAGTTTGAGAATAACAAATATAATGAGGAATTGAAGTTTGTTTATACTCCAGTACATGGAGTAGGATCAGAATTTGTTACTCCAATTTTTGAAGAAATTTTCAAGTTAAAAAGAGATGAAAATTATCAAATTGTTAGAGATCAAGAATTCCCCGATCCAGATTTCAGAACTGTGAAGTTCCCTAATCCTGAAGAAAAAGGGGCATTAGATTTAGCTATTGAAACTGCTGAAAAATCAAATGTGAATTTAATCATTGCTAATGATCCAGATGCTGATAGATTTTCCGCAGCCGTTAAACATGATGGAAAATTCCAACAATTGACTGGTAATGAAATTGGATTTTTATTTGCTAACTATATTATCGAAAAAAAAGTACAAACTTCAATGGATTTATCTCAGACTTATGTATTAAATTCAACGGTTTCTTCTCAAATGATCAAATCTATGGCTGATCATTACCATTGTCATTATCAAGATACTTTAACTGGGTTCAAATGGATTGGAAACAAGGCCATTGATTTGATTGAAGAAGGGTATGATGTTCCATTTGGTTTTGAAGAAGCAATTGGTTTCATGTTTCCCAACGTTCATGATAAAGATGGATTAGCAGCCACTACTGTTTTTTTGCAATTGTATTATGAATATTCCATTGTCCAAAAAAAATCATTAGTTGAAGTTCTTCATGAAGGTTTTGAGAAATTTGGATATTTTAAACAATTTAATGGGTATTATAAATTCGATGATTTATCAATTACTGAAAAGATTTTCCAAAAAATTAGATCAAGCTATGCTAATACAACTCAACCCTTGAAGATTGGTAAATTTCTTGTTAAATATTGGAGAGATTTAACTCTTGGCTACGAAACTGGAAATTTAAACAATATACCAATCTTACCAATTGATAAATCATCTCATATGATTACGGCAATCATTAAGTTAGATGATAAGGATGATGAATTTGTTAGATTTAGTGCTAGAGGATCAGGAACCGAACCAAAATTAAAAGTGTATATTGAAGCAAAAGCATCAAATGAAAAAAAGGCTCAAGATTTGGCGGTGCAAACGTGGGAATTGTTGAAGGATGAATGGTTCAAGCCAAAGGAAAATGATTTATTAGAAGTTCATCCTTAATAAACAATATTTTTAGATTACATAGCATTATACCAAAGCTTGATTTCAGGCAGAATTTCTGGATTTCTCCAAGACTTTTTGAGGGCGTGCAATATTGAAAGTAACATTCAGGCAATCAAGTAGTATTTTGTAATATTGTAAGCACTGTTACTCAATATTTACAGCTGATTTCTCAAAAATATTTTTCTCAAAGTTTTGAAGATAGAGTGAGCAGAGCGAGAAGCAGACTGATGATAGCCCATGAGCGAGTGATTGAAAGTTTTGGGTTTCTTTAAAATTGCAACTTTCTTCAAAACTAGACAAGCATATGACTGACTACAAGCAGAACCAGCCAGACAACTATTTCAGGCTTCCCCACTAGAACTGTACTGGGATTGTTCTTTTGCTGGATAGATTTAGTGAAACGCTAGTACTAACAGCTAAGTTTTCCTTAGCCTCTCCGAGCCCTCGCCAGAACGAAATATAAATGTTTTGTTGAAGTTTCTATTTTATGATTGTAGCCTTTAAGAACTCACCAGTTTATATAATAAATTATTCCGATTTTGCTTTGGGCTGGTATCAAATTGTTATCTCTGAAATAAAAAGCTCGCTGGCTCCTGGTCGGACGACGATCCAATTTTTTAACATCACACTTATGAACAAAAAACAACTAAATTTATTGAAACTAAGAAACGTCTACAATTGATATCAAAATCTATATTATGAGAAATTGATATTTATGAATTTCGGAAAAATCACAAAAACTAAAAGCAGTACCCTTTTTGAAGAAATCATTATTAACAAAGTCGAAAAAAATCATTGAAATCTCAAACTTTCAAAAACTACAATGATACATCCTCAATAGCTAAACAGTATAAAACATTTATTGATTATTTTGAACTTTCCAAATACTTATCATGTAATTTCTTTTGAGCATTCCATTGTTTCAAAAACTTCTTTTTGGCACTTTTACTAATTTCCTCCCCGTTGATATCCTTGGTTGGGATTCCATCATCATCGTAACTTGAGTACTTTTCCTTGTCAATGAAGAGTTCTTGGGGTTTGGTTTTGGACTTTTCTAACAATTCTGCCTCTTGTTGTTTTTTCAATAAGTCTTGTTGTTTTTTCTTCATTTCTTTTTCTTTCAATTTGGAAATTTTTTCATTACGTTGGTTGATTAACTGTTCTTGTTCGGACTTGGTTAAAATTTTGATTAATCCATTGGATTCATTACGATCATCAATAGAGATTCCCAAATTGAGTAAATCTTCATCTCTAATTTTATCGGATAAGTTTAATAAATTTGAATTTTTTGAATCAATTCCTAATTTTCTAATTTCATCTCTAATTTTACTAATGGTTTTGGCAAATTCTAATTTAACTTCTTCAATCTCTCCATTTGATGAGGATGAAGTTTCAGTTTTCCAACCCAATTGATCTTCACGAGTTTCGAATCCTAAAATTGATAATATTTTGGTAATATATTTAGTAACCACAATCACTGGTCTAATTCTTAAATCAGAATTATTGTTTGAAATGTACAAATTGGCGATATTTACTAATTCACTAATTAATTTAATAACTTGAGGAGTTGAAAGATTATCACAAAATGCTTTGTGAATTTCGAACTTAATTTTAAATAAATCATTTAATAATTTTTTTTCATCATCTCCGAACTTTTCACTAATGATTTCTTCATTATTACTAATTCTATCTTGAATATCATTATTAATAGATCTAACATTTAAAAAAAATTTATTCAAAGAACTTTCAAAACTTTTAACTTGATTAATTAAACTTTCTTTGAAATCTAACTGATTATTCCAAGGAATTAACCCAAAACTTAATCTTAATTGTCTAGCACTATATTTACTCAAAGCTTCCTGAATTGTAATAAAATTTTTCAAACTTTTACTCATTTTTTGTCCTTCAATATGTAAATGTCCAGTATGTAAAAAATAATTAACCCATTGATGATTATCAAAATAAGCTTCAGATTGGGCTAATTCATTATCATGATGAGGAAAAGCCAAATCAATTCCTCCGGAATGAATATCCATGGTTTTCCCCAAAATATTTGATGCCATAACTGAACATTCAATATGCCATCCTGGTCTACCATTACCCCATGGAGAATCCCAAAATGGTTCACCAGGTTTTGAAGCTTTCCAAAGGGCAAAATCATTAAGAGATTTTTTACCTCCACTGGAAGTTAATGATCCTTCTCCTTCAGCAATCAATGATAAGGAACCTTTGTTCCAAGGTTGTAATTTGGCATAATCATGTTTTTCTTGATTTTCAAAATTATAAGTATCAAAATAAACTGAACCATCATTAGTTTTATAAGCGTATCCATTGTTAATAATGGTAGAAACAAATTCAATGATTTCAGGAACATACTCAGAGACTCTAGTTTTAACATCTGGTGGTAAAACATTCAACTGTTGCATATCAATATCAAATTTGTTTTCCCAATAATTTGGTAAATTTCTAAAAATTCTTGGATCATTAACAATTGATCCATATTCATTATCTAACTTCAAAACCAAAATATCTTTGACATTATTTAAATATTCTTTAACTGATAATTTTTCATGATTATTGATTGAATGATTAGCTTTATCTAATGCTTTATGATACATTGGGTACTTTGGATTTTTCAGCGCTAACTCTTCTAATTTGGAATTCTTTAACCAATCAACAAGTTGATCAATTGTGGTTACTTCATTGAGATTTTTTTTGATATAGAATTCCAATGATTCTTTGGTAAAGTTAATTAATTCTTCATTAATTTCTTTAGTATAAACTTTTTCAATTTTTTCTTCAAACAAATAAGTTTGTCTAGCTCTAATAATGATTTTATCATCAATATCAGTAACATTTTGTACAAATTTAATATTATAACCAAAATAATCTTGTAAAATTCTTCTATTAATATCAATAGTAACGTAATTTCTGGCATGTCCCATATGACTGGAATCGTAAACGGTAGGACCACAAGAGTACCATGAGATTTCGTTGGGTTTAATAGGAACAAAAGGAGTCTTTGTCTTGGTTAAAGAGTTATAAAGTTTTAGAGTTGGTAATTCCTCTTGGTTGAGTTGGGGCAAATACCATTTTGGCTGGGTCACGGGTTTCCTGATGGGGGTCTCAACGGTCGACATGGTTCTGAGGATGGTAAATGAAGGTCTGGAAAATGTTTTTGACAAACAAACCGTCATAAACTTGGGTATTGTTGACAATTTAAGGATTGAAAATCGTGAGTCTTCAAAAAATTAAAAAAATTTCCACAAAAAATGAGTGTTTGAATGTGCATGGGCTGCGTAACCAGGGAATTTCCAATTTAGAATTGGTGTAAAAAAGGGAATTGTGGAGTGATAAAATGGGAATTAAAGAGGAATTGTGGAGTGTTCATGGCTCAGTGAAAGAAAAATTGGGAAATTGGGGGGTTTTTAATAGTATTAATAGTTTTTTTGGACTCAAATTCGAAATAAATCGGTCAAATTGCGTATATACAATGTTTTGAGAGTATTTACTTTTTTAATCAACAAATTACTAATCGAACCCTTTTAAGTCCCCAATTTTTAGTCTAATTGTTGTCAATTTCAGCAATTTTTTTGGAAACTTTTGACACAATTTTTGAAATGACCAATGCTTCGTAACCAGAGGAAGCCAAATCACAAAATTAAATTACATTGAATATCAAATATCAAATAACATTTCAATATCATCTACTTGAGTCAGTCCAAACTATTTCTTATAAAAATGTTACCTGATCCACCGGTCAGTATCCAAAAACAGGTCAAACCTTTTTTATCTCGAGCCAAAGAAGTGGAATCCATAAATTCTCCAATTTCTTATTTTTGTAAACTATATGTGGCACAATTGATTCTTGATAAAAATTTACACAAAAACAATAACGAAGTGACGAGTTTTGTTAGTTTGCTACTTAATGAGATTGAAAATATGAAACAAAACGCTAATGATGATTTAAAAGAGTTGTTAAATAATGAAACGAAAGGATTAAATTACGTTAAGAATTTTGCCTTTGATATTTTTAATAATTTGAATATTCAAGTTGATAATCAATCAGTTGATAAAAAAACCGCCATTGGATTTATTGCCAACGTGAATTTCTTAGAATTGATTAAACTTTGGGGAGAAAATGATGAGGGATTAATGAAAGATTTAAATGATAGAATTAAATACTGTAAATTTCAAGCAGCAAGAATTTTAAAAGCTTACAAAAATGGTGAAGATCCAAATGATTATATTCCAGCTCATAAAAAGAAAAAAGACGAAGAAGAAGAAGCCTTGAAGAAGTTAGAACAAGATTTGAAAGCGGAGGGAATTGAAGAAGATGATAAAGAAATCAAATTTGAAGAAAATGATAAAGAAGATGCTGCGGACTCATCAATTGTTTCAATAAGTCCTCCTCCATTAGTTCAAAAACCATTGATTGAAGATGAAGAAGAATTGAGTAAATTGACCCCCATCAATACAAGTATTCCAAAATTCATTGATGATGATGATGATACTCAGGAAACTATCAAAAATACTTTGACTCCTCCTCCAATAAAACCAAAACATACCCCGATAGTTAAAACGGATCAAAGTGTCGATGAAATTATAAAAGAAACAGAAGTTATTACTCAAGCCCAAAAACATGCAAAATTTGCTATTAGTGCATTAAATTATGAAGATAAATTAACGGCTATTGAAGAATTAAAAAGAGCTTTACAAATCTTAGAAAGTTCCAATTAGTATATATTATAATAACAATATAAATCCTTGATTTTAATAGATCAATTTATCTTCATCACTCAAAATTAAATCTTGATGATTTCTTAAATCAATATTTTTCAAACCTTTGTTTATTGAAAAATGAACTAATTCTCAATCATTTAAATATAGTTCTAATAAAAAATTGGGAACATTTGATAAATGCATTCAAATAAACAATTATCAGAAACGTTTAAAATGTTAATCTTTTTCAAAACTTTTGATAATCCAACCACCATTGAGCTATTTAGACTGGAGAAAATCATATACGGCTCTTCAAACAACTATCAGTATCGAATTTCAATTTTTCAATAAAATTCAATGTCATATTTAAAATTTGTAAATTGAATGGTAAGTTTTCAATAATCTCAGTTTCATTTCTTAGTAAATTTAATTCTTTACGAAATTAACAAGTTCTTCAAATTGTTGATTTTCTATCAATTTTTCTGATGTTGTTATTAATTAAATCAATTTTTCCAAAATGACTAGTTTTTAAAAATCTGGAGTTTTTTTAATGGACTTATTGGATAAATCTACACTTGTCAAACTTTCAAATTCAAAGTTGAGTTGAGGATCATTGAAATAGGTATTAGTTATTGAATCATAACTCATTTGAATGAATTTTAAAATTTTAAATGTGTCAAATGGGAACGAACTGTTATCAGTCTCAACGATTAATAAATCTGTAAAAATTTGATCATTCAAAATAAACAGAGGTAAATATGCTCAGCTGTAGTCACTTTACTAATCTCCAACAACAAAATAGTTAGATTAGTTAATTGTTTGGAATGAAAATCCAAAATTTTAAATTTACTAGAGGCAGTTAAGTACAAAGTTGCAGAAAAATGTGTCGCTTGACAGGAAGAGACGTCAAAATTGGCTGGGAAGCTCTGAAAGCTCCAGCAGAGACTCTTAAGTTGATTGTTGAGACACTTTTCTTCCTGCAAAGTTTGGGGTTCTGAACAAATATCAGTGTTCATATTGATAGAAACTTTTTTGAATTTTAACATAATAGTATGATAATCAATAGAGCTCCTGCAAGTGTCAAATTACTATGAGATCAATAATATTGACTTTTCAGAAATAAGGAAATCATCGAATTCCAACCTTTCAAGCTTGTGTAGATAGTCCTCCCTGTCAAATTGATTTTTATTTGATTTTGCCACCACTGATACATTGTTACTGAAAGATTAATGTTGGAAAAGCTTTACAAATTATAATAACAACCAAATCTGATTTCTGAATAACAAAATAGTATCTTAATATCTTTATCTTCAATGCTTTGAAATCATGTGATACTCTGATGCTATGGTTGTTTTGTTATTTAATTAGTTTATAGCTTGTTAAGGTACTTCAACATCAAACCAAATTTTAATAAGCTAACAAATAACTTCAAAAAAGAAATTATTCCAATCAACTACTGATATCACACAATCTACCTGTAATATAAATTAATTGATCATATTACATTATACCGCCCATAATAATAGTGTTTTGCTGACTTGTATAAGTTAACAAAAAAACAGCGACAATTAAAAACCATGCCAAAACTAATCAACTGATTGATTAATTCTATATGTATTTTTATGTTCAGCGATAAAAGGCCCATTAAAGTGACTAATATTCCCACTACCAAGTTACAGAATCTATGGTTTACACTCAAAGTATTTTGAGATTTCTAGTTATTGTTTCAGGCTGACAACTAGATGCCCCTTATTGAAGAAATTGAAATTTGATTCGTAGTGGATTTTGCTTCTATTAAAATTTGCCAGTTTGGGGGGTTTCCTAATGTAGAAATTCTTGAATTCATACTAGTGGGCACTCGTAGTTGCAAGAGTATAAAAAATTTGACTCAATTGAGAAACTTGAGACAATTACTTATTCAAAGTTATAGCAAAACCATTTTGATCATGGAAATTGAACTTTGGAAATTTTTTTATTACTTGAAGAGATATTTTTGGCTGATTTTCATTTGGAAAAAAAATTTGTTTTGGGAGATTTGATTAATCTAAGAAAAGTTTTTTTCAGTGCTGATTATTGCCTACAAATTTCAATTAAAAATGCAATAAATCTCGAGATTGTTGAGATTAAGGAAACTTGTTCAAAAGAAATTAATTCTTCAGGAATTAAAATCTTAAAACAGCAGGGTGGTACACGATTTCATTTTAATGATTTGGAGCATTTTTCAAAATTGAAGGTATTTAGTGACACGATTGGAGATTGGTGGAGTCATCGAAGATTTAAGTGGGACTTAAAGAACTTTTGTTTAAAAAATAACAGAGTTAGAGAAGTTAGAAACTTGAATAGTTTGGCAAGTTTGAAAGAACTGAGTTTAATGGAAAATGCAAGTTCAAAAATTGAATGTGTGGATAATCTATTGAATTTGAAAAAATAAGATTTCAGTGCGAATTTAAATTAGAAAATTGAAGATTTAAGTGGTTCGAGCAATTATGATATTTTGAATTTGGCCTAAAATCAAATATCTTAGTATCACCAATATAAGCTTTCTCAAATCAATAAGTTTGAGCCCAGGATTTATCAGAGCTCTGAACGCTCAAAAGCACATTGATAAATTTGATCAAATCGTTCAGATTTTAAATTGTCGTAATAATTGAGACCTTTAGTATGATGAGTGCTAAACGTTCCAAAAACTGAAAAAGTTATTATTTTGTGCAACTCTTACTTCGGGGGGTC
>JBAKFZ010000177.1:0-27271 GCA_037355385.1 Saccharomycopsis sp. FM-2023a
TTCAATCCCATTACCTCCATTTCTACCATTATTAAAAATAGATCCAAATATATTAACATTGGTGGCTAATTTTAAAATTCCCGAATCAAGTTTGTCACAATCTTTTTCAAACAAAATACAAAACTTTAATAAGATTAGAATTGGATCAATTAAAAAAATCAAATTTAAAGAAACTAATTTTTTGAACATTACTTTAGAAATAATTTTTTTATCGCTGATGATATTATCAGCAACCTTGATATATTCATCAAATTTATCATCAATTTTTAATGTTTGGTTTAAAATTAATTCATCATTAGCTTCTTTTTTGAAAAAAACGTTGATGAAAATTTTTATGGCAAATTTGATACTATTTAAATCATCTTTATTTTTAATTTCTTCGTTTTTGAACAAAATCTCACTGAAATAATTTGAAATGGTTTTCCAGTCACTATTCCAAACTCCAGAAGTTCTGATATTGGGAATTTCATTAGTTTTTGATTTAAATTTTAAGTAATCATTTAACAACAATGAATCAAACTTTAAAAATAATTTATGATCATTATTATGAGTTTCGTCAATGTTTTTCTTTTCAATTGGTAATCCATAACAATTTTCCCAATTTTTAAAAAATATAATTTCTCCTTTAGAGTTTGTTTTTAAAATTTTTGAGGCACAATACTGTTGTAAAGCAAATTGAACTGTCAATAAGTTGAATTCTCCAATATTCGAATCTTTGAAATCTTTTTCAATAAAAAATCTAAATAGTTCTGAAAATTTAAAATTGGGAGGTTTTTCACTTTCTTTTGGTATATAATTTGGTAATTTAAAGAAAATTTCTTCGGAATCTGGCAATGCAATTTTTAATTCATCAAACTTAAACTCTGTATCAAATGTAACTCCATAAAAATAATTCAATAAAATTGAAAGATCATATAGAATATAAATCGTTCTTAATTTTGATTGATAAACTAAATATTCTTCATTTGAGCCACCTAAGAATTCAGCTTCAAGTAATTTTGAACTTCTAATCAATGAAACTAAAGCATAAACTTGTTTCAAAATCATTGGGGAGCAAATCTCATTTTCTGCAAACAATCCATAAATTACACTTAATGTTAAAGATTGAATTAACCATAAAGGACTTGAAGGAGATACTTTTTGATTAATGGATTTCTTTTGATTGTTGGCTTTCCTGGCCTCAAGATAAACATGAATACATCTTCTTGAGGCTTCATAAAGATTTGATGCTTCATACTTTTCATTACTAACCATTGCCCCAATTGCCGCAATTAATAAAGGTAAACAACTTTCTGAAGCAGTTTTTTCTAATTCTAAAGAATGTTTAAGCTCATCATTATAGATATTAAAATCTTTTGGTTTATTTGGTCCTTCCCATTTATTAGAAACTAGAGCTAACATATTTTCCTCATTTAAAAACCAAGGATGAATAAAAGGTAAATGATTAGAGAAACCGTTTTTGAACAGCTCAACGTACTCGTTTAATTTATCATTATCAGTAATACTTGGGCTTGGAATTCCAATAAATGGATACTTTAATAAGGTTCCTTTAATTTTTTCTCTATAAAACGGGGTAAATAATTTTGGAGTTATGGAAATTTTTGAAAAAGTATTCCCAAAGGCATTGTTAACATTATCATTAGTAAGGTCATCAAAATTATTATTAGTAGTAGCAGTGGCTAAAGAATATCCCATGAAATCATTTGAGTTACTTTGGTCAGCCAAAGGTAAAGCTTCATAATAAGAATAACCATTGGAGATATTATTAAAATGTTGAAAAAAAGGTTCAGGCCGATTACTTGATAACATTGGATTACTTGAGCCGGAACTTAACATTGTTTGAGTACTATTAGTAGATTTCCCACTATCATCTCTATCCATTTCAATTAAATTTTTATCATTATTCAATAATTTATCATTATGATCATCATTGATGAAAAATTGGAAATTTTGTAAATTATTAAAATCAGTTATCATATCATATTCTTGATTGATTTCCAGGTCACCGCTATTATTATTGACTCTACTCATTTCTTGATTATTATTACTATTTTTTTTAGATATTTCTCCAAATCCATAATTATTTTTCAATTGATCAGAGATTTTATCACCATAAATATCATCAGTATAAAATGAATAACCATAAATTGAATTGAAATCCTCATCCTTATTCTTTGCTGGACTATTATTAACCCCAGTTGAATGTAAAGAGTTTTCTGCAGAAATTTTACTTAACTGATTTTGATAATCATTTATTTTTTTTTCAATCCCTTTATTTTGTTTAGCAATGTTATTACTAGCATTTTTTAATTTGGATAAAATTTGCACATGAGAATTTTCAATAACATTATT
Source organism: Saccharomycopsis sp. FM-2023a (assembly GCA_037355385.1). NCBI lineage: Eukaryota > Fungi > Ascomycota > Saccharomycetes > Ascoideales > Saccharomycopsidaceae > Saccharomycopsis > Saccharomycopsis sp. FM-2023a. The sequence goes on from JBAKFZ010000177.1 coordinate 2,353, forward strand.
AACCCAATTTTCTCCATTTGGTGATTCAATTCCATAAAAATCATAATGTCCATATCTACTTCTATCTTCGTTATCATTATCATTAACTTTTTTGTCAATATCCATTTTGTCCTGATTATCAAGGTTTAATTGAAAAACGTTACTAGTTCTGCTTTCACTGGCTAAACTTATTTCTGGAATGTTTGAAAGTTTTTCATTTACCAAAGGAGTAACTTGTGGGGTTGAAAATTCCACTCCTCCATATAGATAATTTTCACCGTTATAATTATTATTATTGTTGTTGTTGTTAAAACCATCATATTTGGAAAATTGATCATTTATATTTGGATATTTTGGCATGGCATAATTTTCACCACTGGAAGCACTGAATGAAGCTCTACGACGTTTAAATGGGGAAATATCATCATCATTTTCTTTCAAATTATCAAGATCATCAAGACCCCCACCATTTGATTTGATATTATTAAACAAAGAATTCACATTATGATTGATATTATTGGTGTTATTACTACTGTTGCCACTAATACTTGAAACCACTGAAGAACTTCTTACCATTGCCCCTCCCCCACCAGTGATAAATGTTGACATTGGGGGACCCTCTAATCGTTCAGTGGGTTTTGAAAGACTTGAATATGAAGGAGTTTCCTCTTTAGTAGCAGATCTCCGACGACGACGAAGACGTTTAACAGCATCAGCACAACCTCCATGAAGTTTTTCAGCATGCCTTAGCAATAAGTCTCTTCTACTAAATCTTCTTGAGCAAACACCACAATGGAAGGGTTTTTCTTTCGTATGTGATCTTTCATGGCGTTTCAAGTGCTCAAGTCTAGCAAAGGAACGGAGACATATCTGACATTGATGGAGTCTGGGTTTTCCAGAAGGTGTGAAACCAAGGGCCTTGTCTGAAGGTTTATCGGCTTCTGCGGTGTCCATGGTTGCTTTGTGATATTGTATGAAAAGGTTGAATGTTTCAAAGGAATGAATATCAGGGGCATTCAACAAATAATGAGATGTCAGAAAAGTATGGGTTAACTAAAATTATAAAGGAAGGTAATGAATTGATAATCTTGGATTAGAGAAGTCACACTTGTTGGCTCGTACAAAAGGAACAAAACCTGGGGCTGACGGGTATGCTGACCATGGGTGCAGTTCAGCTGGAGGTCTGGATGTGGACTCCGTTTGTTTTGCTCAGCTTTGAGTGCTGCTCTTCTCCACATTTGCTCTTGTTTACCTTCTACTGCGGGGGCGGGGCCAGAGAACGTCACTTATTGCAGTTGGGGGCAAAGAATGCAGAGGCTTCTAACACTAGTGTGTGCCAGTTGAACGGGTCTTTCATATTTAACTATTTTTAGCAGTAAATTGTTAAAAATAAAATGTTGTTAATACTTTATTAAATATTGCAGTTTTTTGAAAGGCTTATGACTGTGTTTTAGTAGATTTTCAACATATATGAGGTTCAATACGAAAATATGAATTTATTTGTTAGCATTCGATTCCTTAAACTCTCAAAATGTCGTGATGAAGATTTTACGGATCTTATATATTATTTCAAAGAAAAAGCAGTAACTATTATAAATGTTTTTGATAGTGTTATAGATTCACCACGAACCTCTTGTCTGTTGAAGAGATTTGGTTATCATTCATCTAATAATATTGTCAATATTTAAATCAAATCAAAGAATGTTTTAAAGATTAAAGATTTCATGAATAAAAATATTCTTGAAAAACTCCTGGAGTCCTCGGTCAAGGTATTTCATAAAGAGATCACTTCAATTGATTAATTGCTCGTAAGAAATATCAAGTACTTAAAATAAGCACCAACAAGCGTATCGTCAGTTAGTGTTTAACGATCTTTTTGAATTAACGTATGAATTGGTTTCAATTTGAGATTTTTATCTGTTCATATTGCTTTTTACTGTTTAAATCAAGTAGTTTATGAACTCGTCAAAATATCATTACAATCTTGATAATCAAATTATTTCTTAGAAATTAATCTATTTAGCAAGGATAACTAAGAGTTTCCTAATTAAGTTTTAATTTATCATTTAAAGCAGCTTTAACCTCTTTGTTAACATCATCAATTGATCTATTGCAATTTAATTTGACCACTTTATTTTGTTTTTCAAAATATTCCACTACTGGCATCGAAGTATCATGGAAAGTTTTGAATCTTTTCTTTAAACTTTCAACATTATCATCGGCTCTACCACTAGTTTTGGATCTTTCTAAAATTCTTTCTAACATGACACTTTCTGGACATTCAAAAAATAAAGTGTAAGCACTTGGAACAATTTGTGACTCAAATGACAAAGCTTGATCCATTTTTCTTGGGAATCCATCAATTAAGAATCTAGTTTTTCCTTCAGAATGTTTCTCAGTAATGGCATTTTCTAACAATTTCAAAGTAATTTCTTGTGGAACGATTAATCCTTCTTTGATATATTTGGCAATTAATTCTCCAAATTCAGAGTTTGGTCTGGCTTGTTCGGCTCTTAATAAATCTCCAGCACTAAGATGAACAAAATCATAATCTTTAACGAGTCTGGAACATTGAGTACCTTTACCAGATCCTGGACCTCCAAGCACAAAAATCACGGAAACTTGATCCGGAGTGAATTTAGTCTTGGAAGGTTCAACGGCCTTGTTTGGAAGTTTAGCGGTGTCGAAAGTGGCGACCATGGAGGAAGTAATTGCTAATGTGGCCAATATAAGGAGAATGGTTAATCTGCTTGGACCTTTCTTTGGAGGTGGAGGAGGAGCAGAAGAAGAATTGAAACGGGGGATTTGTGAATGAAAAGATCTAACTCTTAGAGAAGAGTTAAGGACTCCTTTATAAGAAAAACAAAAATAAAATGCCGAAGATCTGAGTCTGAAAGCCATAATTTTATAGTGTTGGATGAGTTGTGAATGTGAAATAATTTGTCATTTTTTCAAAATTTTAAAATTTCCCCATGTGGCCTTTTCCACTCGTTTTGAATATTACAATTCTGAGCAATAAAACACTTATAATACACTATATAACATTCAAACTAACCCCGTTTGCGATATTTCTGTAATCGTTCATTCGTAACGTTTTCAAAACTGTCAATTAATATCATTAAGCCATTTCTGGTCATTTTATATTCAGTTTTTATACCTGCAGATAAAATTTCATAAAGTTTATCTTTATTATTTTGTTGCCATAAAATTAAAGGTTTTAAATATTTTAAAATTGCTAATGAAGTTTTAAAAAATTGGATTTCTCCATCTAAACATATTAGTAAATCCCAAACTAAGAAAATTAATTCTAGTTCTCTGAAAACTTCTGTAAATAATGTTAAAAACCACTTCACTAGAAAAATTTCCAAATTAATATTGTTCTTAGTGATTAATATCTCATAGAGTTCAAAATCTTCAATTTTCAAAAATTCATTAATCAAAATAAAACAATTATTTTTAATCAATTTAAAAGGAGATTGGAAAAATTCGATCAGTAAGATTTTTATAATCAAATTCTCAAAAAAATTAAAAGTTTCAAATTCAGTTTTAAAAATTAACAATAAATTACCAATAATTAGATTCATTCCTTGATAATATCCAATCTTCTCATACTTTCTCAGAAATTTTCTCAAAATTTTTGATAATTTTTTGATTCCAATCCCATTAACGTCTTGATAAAACTCTTCAAATCTTAGAGTTCTTAGAATATCTTTATTGATTTGTTTATCATTTTCATTAAAGTTGTTTAGAGAAATCGATTCAAATTCTCCTACTGATAAAGACATTGAATCTATAATGGCTAATTTGTAAATTTCATTTCTTAGTCCCATAGGAATTCCGATATTTTTGATCAAATAAATGTATTTTAAATACATTGAATTTGATAAATGAATTCCAAAATCAGTTAAAGATTCTAATTGAAAATCATCAACGTTTGTATTATTAGATTTCATTTTCAACAAATCTAACTCTAACAAGAACTCTTCCCAATCATGATTAATTTCTTCCTTTAATAAAGTTGGAGGTAATTCTGATGGATTTATAATTGGGGTCAATTCCATGGGTAACTTGGCCACCAATTCGGTTCTATTAGAAGAAAATGTGAAGCTCCTTTTCACTGAGACCACTTTTGGTCGATTGTTAACCGTTTCTGAATAAGTTCTTGCGGGTTTCTGAGTTACAATCTTATTTTCCAATGGATGATGAACTGTTGTGGTGCGTTCCAAATGTTGATGATGATGATGAGAAGATACTCGTCGCCGTTGACTGAACTGGCCCCGGATACTTTGGAACGACGTCAGGACTGTGCTCAGGGAGTGTCCCGTGGGGGCTGGAGGGAGCATCGCGAAGTTTAGAATATCGAGGCCATTTCTTTGCTCGTTTATCGTACGTTTGTTGATGTTTACTTTTGAATTTTTTGAATTTTCAACTTTGTTATTTTCCTTTCTTTCTTCACTTGAGAACCAACCCAACACCATGAAGTTCCTTCTTCGGCTCGCCTTGTTGCCATTTGCTCTCTATTATATTCTTAACCAACTTTTTCACACTTGGTTGCCCACTAATTACATCTTTGATCCAGCCAAACTTCAAGAAATTGTTCAAGAAACTATTAAACAGAGAGAATCCACTAATGCTTCAACTTATGAATTTTTCCAAGATCTTCGTGATCGCCTTGCTAAAGAATATGGAGATGAATACATTAATGAGTTAAACCAAGAAGATTGGGTGTTTAACAACGCGGCTGGTGCCATGGGAACAATGTTCATTCTTCATGCCTCTTTTAGTGAATATATGATCATCTTTGGAACTACAGTGGGTACAGAAGGACATTCCGGGATCCATTTCAGTAATGATTATTTTACCATTTTACAAGGGAAACAAACTGCATCATTTGCTAATAAATTTGAAGTAGAAACTTACTTGCCAGGAGATCAACATTGGTTGAAAAAAGGAACTGCTAAACAATATAGTATGCCACCAGAAAGTTTTGCTTTGGAACTAGCTCAAGGTTGGATCCCAACTATGTTACCTATGGGATTTGCAGATATGATCTTGTCCACTCTTGATATTGTTAATGTTCCAAAAACTGTTTATTTGACTGGTAAAGATATGATGAAAAATTTGTTTGTTAATCATAAATTTTAATTGAGTGATCTAATTTTTTTAATTTACTAGATTGTTTTAGAAGTTATTTAATTTACTAGATTGTTAATAGATGTAATCGTAAGACTAATTTACTTCTTTAGAAACAAAGCTAAAGGCTCTATAATAAGAAGATCAAAATTTATAACAACAAAAAAAAAATCTAGTTTGAACGTAAAAAGAAAAACAAATATCAAAGCTAATTTTTGATAGTAAACAGAACAAAAGTAAATATACTAAGTAAAAAACATAAAAAAATAATCCAAAGAAGTTTGCAAATAAATAAAAGTAAAAAAAAGGTATAAAGAATTAAATATAATTCAGATCAAGTAAAAAAAACAAATGATCTAGTAGCAATAAGAAATCAACGCGAAAAAAGAATAAAGAAAAGAATAGCAGCACGTCACAAGACGTTGAATAACAAACCAATCATCAACCCAAGACTTCCCGGACCTTGTAAGTTTTTCAAGCCAGCAGCCATTCCTGAAGAAGATCCGGTGGCAGATGAAGAGGAAGAAGAGCTACCACCATTATCGAAGATATTGTCTCCAGAATCAGTGGAAGAAACTTCAGTGAAAGTAGCGAGAACAGGAAAGTCTGAAGAAGAAGCAGCAGCAGTGTAAGTGGAGTTCGCAGAATGGTCAGCAGAATGGTCAGCAATAACAATAGCGATCAAGGTAGACGCGAGACAAACGAAGGAATATACAGGGGTCATAGTGATATTAGTTTGAAGAAGTTGTTGAAGTTGATGATGTTTTTGTACGAATTTGAAGAATTAATTGATACAAAAAAAATGATAAAAAAGAGTGAAACTGAGCGTATTGCTTAATACGACAAGCTGCATACGAAACTTTCTCTCAAACTGTCAAGTCAAATTCACCGGGGAAATTGCACATTTCAATACTTAACTATATAATAATGTTACAGTTCCACCAAAAGATGATTTACTTTCAAATCAAAGTGATCAGGAATGGAATTTAAACTGCCCATAAATTTGCAGACTTACCTTCACTTCGAAGAGCGTTTTCTTTTACGCAACTCCGATCACACAATCGCAAACTACAATTCAAAAACTTATCTTAAAAAATCATTCATTAAATCATCATCAACTATATATAAAACTAAACTTATCATTCTTCATAATAAAGCGAGTCCCAATGCAACTAACATTCCTGGACCAATTCCTGTTTCCAAAATTCCTCCTGAAGCCCCGGCAGATGAGCTTGAAGAACTCTCGATCGAGGAAGATGAGGATTTACCAGATGATGATGAATCACTGGAGGATGAGCTTCCACCAGCAGCAGAACTTGCTTTTGATGTCATTGATGAGCCCCCAGACCCAGCACGAGAAGTTAAAGATGAACCACCAGATCCAACAGCAGAAGTTAAAGCGGAGACAGCACTGGCCATTTTGATTAATTAATTTGTTTGTACTTGTAAAAAACATTAATGAAATTATCAAGGAGATTCTAATACCATTATATATGATTATCGAGGTCATTGGGTATGATGTATTAACTGCTAGCAACCTGAAATTCATTCACAATTGCTACTCCTCAGTATATCAAAAGAAAAGTCAGCAACCCACAACACGGTACAAGCAAAAGAAAAGACAAGACAATTAATATAATTTATCAAATATCTTAATAGTAATGTGAATTTGAGACATCGAAATGCTTTTACTTAAATGCTATAATTTTTTTGAAGTCAAAAATATGTCAAATGATCTGAACATCAATATTTTAATAATTGTCATTTGAATCTACCAACCCAAACAAAAACTAAATTTAAAAATTGACACATGATTATTGATGATGGTTGCTATTCATAAGTTACGTAATGAAGTGTCAGTGAAATAGGATCTTTGACAATATTTGCCGATTTCAAACTTTCAGAATATACTTAAACAAGTACAAATTACGATTATATTAAATAATTTTTTTGAAGATAACCTTAAGATTTTCTATATAACATCATAAAAATTCCCAATAGAAGACATAATCAAATTCTTTCAAAATATTAAATCACCCCCAAATCGCTCTCTTTCCCCTGCATCAATATTGTTCCATAAAGTGTTAAAGATTGCTGTCAAACAGTTTTTACTAAGAAGAAGAAAAGAATCAACTAATCTCAACATACAGGAATTCGTAATAACTATCAAAGGTTTATTGGAATACATAAGAAAACAAACATTGTCTAAGAAAAAAAGAACAATCTAATAACAAAACAGATCTATAAATTACGAATAAAAGAAAGATCTAGAAGAAATATTAACAAATAACACAAAAACACATAATTTTTTACTTTAACTTGATTACAATAAAGCTAAAGCAACAGCTCCAACAATAGCACTTAATCCCATGCTTTGAGTGAGCATATTAGCTCCGGCAGAACTAGAACTACCGCTTGATTCACTAGCAGAGGCAGAACTTGAAGAATCAGCAGCATCACTAGCAGCACTAGCAGCCTTTGAAGTAGCAGCACTCTCAGCACTAACGGCTTTACTGGTGACTTTACTTTCAACACTAACGGCTCCACTAGTAGCAGCAGTAAAAACTGAAACGGCTCCACTGGTGACTTTACTTCCAACAGAGGCTCCAACACTGGTGGCATCAGTATAAACTGAACCAGCTCCACTAGTCACTTTAGTGAAAACTGAACCAGCTCCACTAGTCACTTTAGTAGCCACTGAAGCACCAACACTGGTAATATCAGTATAAGCAGAAACAGCTTTACTAGTCACTTTACTTTCAACAGAAGCTCCAACACTGGTGGCAGCAGTATAAACACTGACAGCTCCACTAGTAACATCACTAAAAACACTAACAGCTCCACTGGTAACATCACCGAAGACACTGGTAACATCACCGGCGACACTGGCGGCACTGTTTACGACCCCACCGAGGTCCCTTTTTTGAATAATTGAAGCAGAAGCCATAGAGATAGAAAGAGTAGAAAGAACTTTAGTAGATAATTGCATATTGAGATGGATAAATGAAATATTAATTGAGGATGAAAAAGAAAAAGTAAAAAAGAAAGATTTTGTACAAATTCAGGGGAAAGGATCTTCTGGGGTATTTATAACGTTTTTTTTTTTTGTATGAATTTTTCAAACGTAAACATTAAATTGGTACAGGTTACGGTAAAATCGGTTGAGAATTAGGGAGTATAACGAGGCAGTTCACCATTAATTATTGGTTATTGTGAACAATTTAAGAATAGTTGGTATTGTCTGGTTGTTTTATTAATAGATTTGTGTATCTATGACCAGGGAAAGCCTTGTTTTTGACCTCATTTGTGGAATTTAGTGGGGGCTAGAATCCATGATTTGGCAGAGTCAACTAGTCTTTATTTACATTTTAAAATGAAGCGTGTAATTGGAATGAGTTTTTCACAGGTGGAGGCACCAGTTGTGTTTCACTCACTGGTCAGTCAAATGACTCAGCCAAACTTTTTAACAATTGTGAAATATCCACAATCATCAAAATAATTGTTAACAGTCAATAGATCCAACAAGTTACCTAGCGGCCCAATTGGGCAACTCCCTTTTTCCCAATTCAGCAAAAGTTTTGGCTTGTGTAATTGCTTATATAAGCTCTGCGGGTAATGCTCATCTCTTCCACGTGAGTTGAAATATTTTTTTTTTTAATACATCTTTTTAAACATTGGAACTGAAAAATTTTGACTTATCAACTATCAAGTGTCAACAAAATAACTTAAAAAAATGGTTGGAGGTCATTCACATAGATCCACCATTAAGAAAAATAAAAAAGCTTTCAAATCACGTCATGCCTCAAAAGGACAAATCAAAGCTAGAAATCAAGGGAAAATTGAAAAAAATGAAACTTTCAATAAAAAATCATTAAAATCATTAAATCAAAATAAATTACAAAGAAAAAATCAAAACGATCAGTTAAAAGAAAAAAAATTAATACAAATGGTACAAAATAAAAAACTTTATCAATCAATAAACGGAATTCACAAAACAGTTACTATTGTTAGTTTAACAAATGATATTAATTCATTTGAAATTTTATCAAAGATTATCAAAGATGAAGAAATTTTGATTGACGCCAATGAGAAAATTCATAATATCAGATTAACAAAGTTTAAATCAAATTTGAAAATAATGATCCCAGATCATTCTAATAAATTTGAAATCCTTGAATTTGCAAAAATATCTGACTTTGTAATATTTTGTCTTAGTGGTCAAGAAGAAATCAACAAAGATGGAGAGGATTTAGTTAGAGCCATTGAATTACAAGGAATTGATCAAGTCATGGGGGTTATTAATAATATTGATTTAGAATTAAAAGATAAACAACAAAAAAGTGTTATAAATTCATTAGAATCATATTTTCAACATTTTTTTCCAAACAATGATAAATTGTACAACTTTCATCAAGATTCTCAAATTCAAAAATTTTTACATAATTTGAGTAGTATCGTTCCAAAAGGAATTAATTGGTTAAATAAAAGAGGCTACTTGATTGCAGAAAATTTGGAACTCATTAATGATAAATTAATTATGGAAGGAACTGTTAGAGGGGATGGATTTTTTGTGGGGCAAATTGTTGATTTACCAGGAGTTGGAGAATTCAAAATAGACGGAATTGAAAAATTAATTAATAAACATACTGGAGAGGCTGAAAATATTGATAATGAACCAGAATTTTTAAATAACAATAACGACGAAGAAGTAATTGATGATGAAATGATGGTTGATGAAGATGAGGATGAAAGTTATGAAATTGATAATGAAGAGGAGTTCAAAGATACCTTTTTATCACCTGAAGATAAAGATTTTGATCCGGAAATTGAAGAAGTCTTGAGTGGTAAACTCCAATTACCAGCTGGTAAAGATGAAGATACTATCCATTTGGAATTAAATGAAGATATTAATCAAGATCAATTAAATTCATTTATTGAAGAAAGTCAACATCCTGGATCAATTGATGAGTATCATTTAGACCCTAAAGTTAGTGCCATTGAAGATTTGAAAGATTACCAATTTTCTCTTAATGAAGTTGGAGAAACCATTGATCCATCAGAATTAGTTCCAGAAAATACTTATAAACCATCAAGTTTTAGAGCTATGACTCAAAGAAGTTTCAAAATTTTCAAAAATCATCTAGTTCAAGTTAATTTGGGTGATAAAGTTAAACTTCATTTAAGCTCGTTTAAAAAAATCAACCCAAATGATGAAGAAATTTTTAAAAAATTATCAAATTTCAAAAGTTATCCAACTACCGTATTTGGATTACTACCAAATGAAGAGAAAAGTTCATTATGTAATTTCACCATTAAATCTTGGGAAGATTATGAGGAACCTATTGTTTCTAATGAAGAAATCTTGGTCCAATATGGTTCACGTCGTCAATTAATTAAACCACTTTATTCTGTTAATTCAAATAATACTAACGGGAATCTTCACAAATATTTGGAATTCTGTGTACCCAATCAATTCAATATGGCTTCTGCTAATGTTCCTTGTTACTTTGGAAGAATTCCTTGTCTTTTTTTCAAAGTTTCTAATATGCAATTCATTGGGTCAGGTACTTTTGAAAATATTGATCCAACTAGAATCACAGTTAAGAGAAGAATTCTTGTTGGTCAACCATTCAAGATTCATAAGAAGGTTGTCACCATTCGTTATATGTTTTTCAATCCTAGAGATATTGAATATTTTAAAAGGGTCCCATTATTTACAAAATCGGGTTGCAGTGGTTTCATTAGAGAAAGTTTGGGAACTCATGGATATTTCAAAGCTAGTTTTAATAGAAAATTAAGCGCTCAAGATTATGTTTATATGGCATTATATAAACCTTTGAAACCTTCTGAAACTTCATCGCCATATTTGAATTAATATAATAATTTCTAATCAATTTTTTTTGTGTGTAAAAAATCATGTTGAAAAATTATGCGTTTTTCTTTTGACAGTTTTGTAAGCGGAGATGAGTTTCCATTTAATGAGAACTGTGTCATAAAATACCAATTTTCAAAATTTTATAATCTATGAAAAATCAACAATCAGTCATAAGGGGTTTAATTATTAATTTTGCAAAATCAATCTGATGATGGTTCTTTAAGAATTTTGAAACGAATTGTCATCAAATTTGTCGGGGCTCCGACAACGGAGGTGAAGAATTTGACTCATTATAAAAATTAAAAACCCCAATTTTTTTTCAAATTTTTCAAATCTTGACTCTAAAATTTCATCAATCATGTTTAGCAGAACCATTAGAAAACATTATGTCAATTCTTCATACCGTTTGAGAAATTATTCAACGATAAATGAAAAAATCAAAGTGAAAACTCCAGTGGTGGAACTTGATGGGGATGAAATGACCAGAATCATTTGGCAAATCATTAAGGATAAGTTAATTAATCCATATCTTGATCTTGATTTGAAATATTATGATTTGGGGATTCAAAGTCGAGATGCCACTAATGATCAAATCACCATTGATTCTGCTAATGCTATTAAGAAATATGGTGTGGGTATCAAATGTGCTACCATTACCCCAGATGAAGCTAGAGTCAAAGAATTTGGTTTAAAAAAAATGTGGGTCTCTCCAAATGGGACCATTAGAAACATTTTGGGGGGTACTGTTTTCAGAGAACCAATTGTTATTCCAAATATTCCTAGATTGGTTCAAGGTTGGGAAAAACCAATTGTTATTGGTAGACACGCTCATGGTGATCAATATAAAAGTACCAATATTGTTATTCCTGAAGCTGGAACTTTAGAATTGAAATTCACTAGCAAGGATGGGAAAACTGTACAAAATCATAAAGTTTATGATTTCAATGGTCCAGGAGTGGGTATGGCCATGTATAATACTGATGAATCAATTAAAGGATTTGCTCATTCAAGTTTCAAATTAGCTTTGCAAAAAAAATTAGATTTGAAATTTTCTAGTAAAAACACAATTTTAAAGAAATATGATGGTAAATTTAAAGATATATTCCAAGATATTTACGAAACTACTTATAAATCAGAATTTGAAAAAAATGGCATTAGTTATGAACATCGTCTTATTGATGATATGGTTGCTCAAATGATTAAATCAAAAGGGGGATTTATCATGGCTTTGAAGAATTATGATGGAGATGTTATTTCTGATATTGTGGCTCAAGGATTTGGTTCATTAGGATTAATGACTTCGATTTTAATGACACCAGATGGTAAAACTTTTGAAAGTGAAGCCGCTCATGGAACAGTTACTAGACATTATAGAAGACATCAAAAGGGAGAAGAAACTTCAACTAATTCAATTGCTTCAATTTTTGCTTGGAGTAAAGGTTTGTACCAAAGAGGTATTTTGGATGAAACTCCTGAAGTTTGTAATTTTGCTAATATTTTGGAAAACGCTACTTTAAGTATTGTTAGAGATGACGGAATTATGACCAAAGATTTAGCTTTAACTATGGGTAAAAAATCAAGAGATAGTTATGTTACTACTACTGAGTTCTTAGATGCTGTGGCTGATAAATTGAAATCTCAAGTTGAAAAATAATTTACTTAATATACATTTTTTTTTTCATCTATCATTTATTCAATGTATTTTTGTAAATAATAAAATTATTTATCATTGTTGAAGATTTCCACGGAAATTTTCAATGGCTTTAACTTGATATTTTAATAAACTTTCAGAAATTTTTGGGAAAACTTCATTCTTTAATTCCTTTTTAAATTCTAAAGATAAATCGTTTTTAATTAAATATTGAATTTCACTTAACTCCATATCATGAATAAATTCTGGAATTTCAATTTTTAAATCTTCTAATAAAATTTCGTCTTCTTTGACAATTTTCATGGTAAATTCAATAGCTAAATCATAAATCATAACAATTTTGCCTTTTCTATTATGAAGATCACTATCACCATTGATTGAATTTATAGAATTAATGATATATTTGTTATTCGTCTTTGAAAGAATTTCTAAGCCTTCAAATTTAGGGAAATATTCATTTTTAGTCCATGGTAAGGCATTAACATTGACCCAATGCCAATTATTAGGATTATTAACCATCTTGTTTATTATTTGTTTGTTTTATTAAAGTTGTTGAAATATTATGAAAACTTTCATATGAGAATTTTCCAGAACTTTTTTGATGGATGAAGTACCGAGCTGGGAGTGCGGTTCAGATCCTACATGATATTTGGGGTGCCGTATGGGAAGCTTCCGTTAACCACACTTTATAAATGAATATATTAATTAATGATAGTTACGAGTTCAAAAACATATCAAAGTATTATTGAAGTGCTTTGAGGGTGGATAGAAAGAGCTGCAATAATATTCCCAAACAAGTTTAAGTATAAGTTTGATTTGATTGAATTTTTCAATAATGCAACATTGAACAATTATTTTATTTTGAAAAGCAAACGATAAATGAATCTGTAAAATTGGTATAATTTGAGTATTTGTTTTAAAAACAGTTAATAAGCTCACAATCAGGGTTTAATCTTTTTTGGATTGAATGAATTTGAATTAACAACTAACTCAAACTTTGATGGAATATTTTTTATTGTTGAAAAGAACAAGTGATTACAAAAAGTCCAGTAATACTTTCAAAGGTTTTCAATTAAATGATAAACCCCATTCATTAAAAAGCTCTTTGATTCACATTTATAAAAAACTTTTATCATTAAAATAATGAATAATCTAACCTTACCAAAATCTAGAATCATTTCCAAGATAAAGTATTCAATAATCTAGAATACTTTGATTAGCCACAAGAAATCTGTTGGTATGACAATCAATCAATGAAGATTTATCGTTTCAAATTGACCCAAATAACGAAAAATCTTTCAAAACTTTTCAATATAACCTTTCAAGTACTACCAATTTCCTCTAATTTGATAATAACATGTTTCTAGGGATTTCATTGCTAGATACTTCTAACTCAAGCCTGGAAAAGAAAATAATGAAAGTGCTGACTTAGGTTAATCATTTATTTACCCAATAAATTGATTGAGGGGGAACTTTTTTCTCATAACAATAAGATTTAATTCAATAATGAAAATATCAACAAGTGCATTGGTGATTATCTATCATTATCGAAATTCAAACTTTGATGAAAAAATCAGCAAGATAATAGCTTTCTTTAGTAAATATTTAAATACAAAAAGTGTTTCAGCAAACCTTTTTAAATCCGCTAATTATAATAAGTCACATTGTTATCAAATAAAATGCGTTTGTATAAAATTATAAAGTCATCTTTTTTTTTTTTCTGACTTGGAAGCAACTGATAACAATATCAAAGTTTTATTAAGATAAAATTAAAAGTAAAATAAAAAAGTATAAGTAAAAAAAAAAAAAAACGGTTTGACAACCTGAAAATTAGTAGTGTATTGATAAACTGAACTAATGATACTTCAGAAGACATTATTGTTGAGCTCTAGAAAGGTTATAAATTAGTTGATCTTATTTATAAATAATCGAAGGTATAATTAGCTTCAAAAAGTTTAATTGAGAGAAAGGAATAAGATTTAGAACGGTTTCTCCGTTTTGAGTCAATATAGTCTGAAAATTAGAATAATGGCACAAATCATGTTTGTGGATTTACAAAGTACAGTATTATTTCAATCCAGTAGTCAACTCTAATACACTGAACTATAGTTTAAAGGTGCAAATAACAAACATGTGATTTAAAGATAAAGAACAACAACCAAGATCTAGATGTCACGACAATAACCCTTTAATAAGTTGTTTTTTTGCGAGAAGTGGTGCAGAAAGCGTGTAAAAGCAAATGAATTTGTCGTTAATGCCCGAATTTCAAACAACCTAGAAATGGAAGGTTTCCAAGAAATCAGTATCGTTTTCTATTATAATCAATGCTTTAGAGTAGTCTCCGTGTTGTTCATTCCAATTAAAATTCCCTTGATTTATAAATACATTAAATGCACACAGACGCAGAAAACGGCAAGCCTGAGAGAGCAAAAGTAAAACAAAAAACGGTTTTCTGCCTCTTTTAAATTCACAAAAAATATAAAATTCTGGGGATTCCCAACTAATCTCTCCTCATAATCCTTTTAATTTCTTCACCATCCACCACCAACCATGGGCTTCGGAGACCTTTTCAACAAGAGAAAAGACCCACCATCGTCTTCTTCATCCTCACATAATCGCAAATATTCAAATTCTAGACCTAATTCCCCAGTGGTTCATCAATTCAATAATAATGATAGTAACTCTCAAGAGACCACTCCATTGCCTGATAAGAACCAATACCCAGTCAGTTATAAGTTGACTAAACAGTTGATCAGAGAAGGAAAAGTTCATTGGAATTGTTGTAAATGTGGAAATATGAAGAATATCTTTAGTGTTAGAAGAAGTGATTTATTTTTGGATAATTTATATCAACCATTTTTCACTTGGGGAGATAGTTTTTGTAATAGTTGTTCACATAATTTTTGTGAAAATTGTATTGAAAACCATAGTTAACATATGGATGATAGATTGTATAGTGAATTGATGTTGTTTGTTTATGATTATTACGAAATTTAAAAAGATTTATGGGAATCTTATAATTTTAATTCTTACTTTTTATAACTCTTGTTTGTTTTGTTATAGTTTGGATCTTAGTATCTTTGATAGAATTCGGTTTTATTGGATTTGATTTAATAGAAGCCTTTTAGAATATTTTTGTAGAACGTTTCAAAACTTCAATGCTTGAATCTGGTCAATTAATTAATCGATTAATTAACTGTTGACCGATGTGTTTGAATCGATGCGATTAAATTAGTGGCATTTGTTAATCAGAGGCTTACTTCGAAGATTCAAAATATGATTAGCAACTAAACAAATTAATTACAGGAGCTTTGGATCGACGGATGGTAATTAATTAATTACTTTGCCGTTTCAGAGCAATTTGGGAGGGAAAAAAAAAAGAAATTACAACGGTGGAACGGTTTATTGCTATACCATATCATGAATGTTTGTAATAGCATACTTTACGATTTTATTGTTAAGATATCCGGATATCATGTTTCAAATCATAACTTGTGAAATTTGTTGGGCGATTGTTGGTTTGATTGTTGGTTTGATTGTCTGATAAAAGGGTAGATTCTTAACTTCGAGTGATCACCGATAATGTGGAAAAAGTAAAAAAAAAAACGGTTTAATGTCAAAGTATCTCTCACCAGTTTTTGTCATTCTTCACTGGTGTTTGTTTTGATATTGGCAGCTATAGCTTATTAAAGTTGAGGATAATAAATATCCAAAGATCTTGCTTTTTACAATCACAAATCTGACTTCGCTTTTCTAAATTCTCTGATGCCAACGCAGTTAAATTCACAACTTCTGGCTCGGCCGATCCTTAGAATCACGTCACAGGGACACCAAGCAACTGCCCGTCATTTGCAACTAATCCAAGAGAATTCTAAATCTTCTTTGATTATCGCTGCTTACTAGTCAACCAGATTTCTGCTCATCTAACTTCCTCCTATACTGTCTGGGAATAGCAACCCATAAAACCTGCCTCGGAGCTCGCTGGAGTTGGCCGCTAAATGTTAGAAGCAGCAAAAAAACCGTTGAAAAAAAGTAAAACATACATATATCCTGGATAGCTGACGATCCCAAATATCCTCGTAATTAATGATTATCTCATATGGATCTCTTTATTATCATACTCGCAAATCAGGGTTCCTCATTGCCTTTGTTAGCCTTAATTGAAGAGTGACAATGCCAGTTTATTGATTACTTTTCCACCTCAGTAATAATTGCCTCATTTTGCTTTCAATTCCCGTGAATTCATTAGCATTTCAACTGTTCAAAAGAAAAAACTTGAATTACGTAGTGATCAGGCTCTTAAAAAAATACTCAAAAGAATTCACATACTAGCGACCATGCATGCACACTAATTCGAAGTTTGTACCAGATCTTGATATATCGATATATCAATACTTTGGAATACTACTTATAAGACATCTTCCCAACCAAAGGCTACCAACTATCTTGTTTTAATTGAAAATTCCCACTGAAATCTTTAGAACCACAGAATTTTCATTGAAAAACACTAAAACAAATAGTTAAAAAGATAAGTTTGTAGCAGATAATTATACCGAGAACAAATCGGTTGACTCAATTGCTAATTTTCTCTAAACTATAAAAACTAACTTGAAAGCTTATTACATGTAAAACAGTTTACGTTCAAATCAATTTAGGAAAATTAATAATCATTCGATATAATTTAAAAAAAGAGCGTGTTTAAATATTTTTCAAAAAAAACTATGTAACAAAGAGTGAATAAAACATGAAGAAATAAGGAATAACAAAAACAAAACAAAATTTAGGCATGTAAAGCTTTAACAAATTTATAAACTTGAGATTTTTTCCATAATATATTATAATCAAAACCATCATCATCAGAAAATTCATCACCTTCGTCAATATCATGTAAATTAGCAAGATCTAACATGAAATTGGTTTGATTATTGTTTTCTCTAATTTCTTGAGCAACAATAGTGAAAGCATCACCGTATTGATTATAAGTATCTGGTTGACTTCTCCATTCTTGTAACATTTCTTCTAATTTATAACTTCTTGGGGATTGATTATGAATTTCAATTGCAAGTTTTTCAAGTTTGGGAGTTATTTCATATTCATTATACACTTTTTTAGATTCTTCTTGTTTATTTAATTTTAAAACATTTTTAAGTTTTTTGAGTAATTTTTTTAATAAAGTTTTTTGTGATTTGTCACTGGAAATTGTAGTAATAACAGTATCAAAGTCTTCTTTTTTTAGTAAATAAGAAGATTCATCATCAGAAAAGATGGAATTGGCGGTTTGATAACTGGTGACTTCAGATGATTTAGAAGTGATTGATTGTAAACTAAAGTTGGACATTTTGTGAGTTAGTGTAAAGTAAGATTTGGGTGTACTAAGTCAAGAATAAAAAAATGCTTTCAAGAAGAAGAAAAAGATTTAAGAAATTACAGAAAAGTCAACTCTATTTATGCTTTGTCAACCAGGCTCTTAAACGTTTTCCAGTCTCTCTCCCATGTTGAAAAAATGACCCAGCGTGGTCATGAGCCCCGGGACGATGCATAAATTTCTATAGTTTGTTAAATTTATCAAAATAAACAAAATTTTCAATCTTATTTTAATTATAATATACAACTAATTCAATATCGAAATGCCTTCAAAAAAAAGAGCTACAAGGTCAGCCACTAAAGCTACTTATACTACCAAAAAAACATCAACTAAAATGCCTATCCAGAAAGAAACAAATCCAAAGAATAATAAATCAAAAACATTGGAAAACGAAGCAAAAGATGACGTTGAGTCCAAGCCCGTTGCTGAATCTAATAAATCCCTCACTCAATCAACCAACAATGAGGTCATTGAAACTATAAAGCATGGCACACTGAAGAAGAGAAAAGAAGTTGAAGAAGAAAATACCTCAGAGCAAATTAATGGAGTTTTAAAAAAACAGAAGATCAACAACGATATCCCACCAAATATTACGTTATACTTTCAAAATTTAAATGACAAAATCTCTACTAAGTTACTCAAACAAGAACTATATTTATTATTATCAAGTTATTCCGATATTATTGATATCTTTACCAGTGTCAAACTACGTGGACAAGCTCATGTTGTATTAGCCAATATAAACGATGGAAAATCAATTATTAAAGAACTACAAGGCTTGAAATTTTTGGGTAAAGAATTGGTGATAAATTATTCAGTTAATCAAACTAAAAATTTGTTAGATTAAAATTGTTATAAATAATGAGTTATGAACTGTTACTTCAATGTAAGATGTTTTCGATCAAATCAAACATCAAATGATTTTCGTAGAAATCTATTTTTTCAACTATGGACTCATTTAATTATCAAGTATACTTAAATTCATAACTTTTTATAAAGTAGTAAACTCCTTTTTATCGCATTTCCCTAAATTTGGGTCACTTTCACCCACAAAATCAACAAAATATTAACTCGACCTACATCCAATGGACACCTAGTTGTTAACATCCATCCTAATTGCAATTTGCTCGGCGAGTTAAGTCGTCTCACTCTTCGAGTTCAACAAAGATAGCGAAATTTTTAGTATTAAGGACTAAATTTTTGCAAAAATCCTGGTATTTACCTTCCATATATGGTATCCCTAGTATCTTTATTGGTGCCCTGGGTAAAATCAAATCATATATAATTTCTCAATCAACTCAACCATTCTGACAATTAATATCCCAATAGTAAACAAATAAACATTATGCAGCACTGACGCGACACGAAAAATTAATAATTTTAAATTAAAATTTCCATCATATATAAAATTCAACTTGCCAATTCTTTTTCTTTTGAAAAAAAATCTTTTTATGAGCTTTATCAAACCATCGATCTTTTCACGAACTCTTCAAGTAATGACTTCCGAAACTCCAATTACTAAAAAAGCCAAAATTTCTGAACAGCTTAAAGTTTTCAAAAGATCAGAAAACGCTACTGTTCCAACTAGAGGATCAGCTTTAAGTGCTGGATACGATCTTTATGCTTCTGCTGAAGCTTTGATTCCTGCCCAAGGTCAAGGATTAGTGGCTACTGATCTTTCTATTATTGTGCCAATTGGAACATATGGTAGAGTTGCTCCAAGATCTGGATTGACTGTCAAACATGGGATTTCAACAGGAGCTGGAGTCATTGACGCTGATTATAGAGGAGAAGTTAAAGTGGCTTTATTTAACCATTCTAAAAAAGATTTTGAAATTAAAAAAGGAGATAGAATTGCTCAATTGGTATTAGAAAAAATTGTTATGGCTGAAGTGGTAGAAATTTCAAAAGAACAATTAGATGAAACTGAAAGAGGAGCCGGAGGATTTGGTAGTACTGGTGTGTAATTTAATTTGTATTGTTATTAAATGTGTTTTGTTTTGTTAGATTATATTGTAATTGATCAACGTATTGAATTAATAGCCGAATCAAGCTGGGTTTATGAAGTAAAAGTTTTCGAAACAAATCTAACAACTACAAGTATTAATCAATTCTAGATTGCTTGTAAGTTCTTTTGCTAAATCGAATTTGCAGAACTAATTATGTTAGGTTCAAATTGCTATATTTTCGATAAAATACAGCTCTTGCTCGCTGAAAAGAGTATTAAAACAATATAAACACAACCCTCTCAAGCTGGAAATACTGTAACATCTCATTAGGAAGATTTTCTTAAAAAAGTATCGTCAACAGTCAACGTTTACTGTCAATATTGACAGGGAAAATCTGTCAAAAAATTTTTACCCGGTTATCACGGGAAATTTTTTTGGCTAACTGAGGGAGGGGCAAAAAATGATTTTTTGAAAAATCTTGAAAAGAACGAATTAAATTCAATCATTTAGTAATTAAGCAATGTTTAGAGCCATCATCTTAGGAAGACCTGTTTCCAAACGATTGATTATTGATCATCAAAGAATCGTTACTAATAAATCTCGTAGTAATGTTATTTTGAAAAGATTCAATTCTACTAATAATAAAAACTCAAACGAGATTTTCAAGCCTGAAACTAAAAAATTGACAATTTGGGAAAAAGTTAAACATGAAGCCAATCATTATTGGAGTGGTACTAAATTGTTAGGATTTGAAATCAAAGTTACTACAAAATTATTACTTAGAATGATTAGTGGTTATGAATTAACTAGAAGAGAACATCGACAATTAAAAAGAACCATTAATGATGTCTTGAGATTAGTTCCATTTAGTGCGTTTGTTTTGATTCCATTTGCTGAATTATTATTGCCTATTGCTTTGAAGATTTTTCCAAATTTATTACCATCAACATATGAGAGTAATTTTGATAAAGAAAAGAAAAGACAAGAGTTATTAAATACAAGAATGAAAACTTCAACATTTTTAAGGAATACCATTCAAGAAAGTAATAATTTGATGAAATTACCAAGTAAAATTTCTGATGAAGAATTATTTGAATTTGTGGATTTTTTTAGAAAAATTAATGTTATTGACAAAAGACCAAGTGATGAACAAATTATTAAAGTAGCTAGATTGTTTAAAGATGATGATGTTTTGGATAATTTATCACGTCCCCAATTAGTGGCCATGGCAAAGTATATGGGATTAACTCCATTTGGTACAGATAATTTTATCAGATATCAAATTAGAAGTAAATTGATTGCTGTGGTTACGGATGATAGAGTTATCAGATACGAAGGAGTTGATTCATTATCTGTTCCTGAATTGAAATTAGCTTGTAGATCAAGAGGTTTAAAAAATGTTGATGTATCCCCTGGAAGATTAAGAGATGATTTACAAACTTGGTTAGATTTAAGATTAAAACAAAAAATCCCAGCCACTTTGTTAATTCTTAGTTCAATTTATACTTATGGACAATCAGATATTAATAATTATTATGATGCTTTATTAAATGTTTTATCTTCAATTCCTAATGAAGTTTATGATGTTGCCAAATCAAGTTTGAGTGATGATTATAAACTGAAATTGAATGTTTTGAAAGAACAAGAAGAAATGATTGAAGAAGAAAGAGAACAAGAATTACAAATGAAAGACTCTGAAGAACCAGTTGAAGAGACAATAGTTAGAGAAGTTGAAAAACCAGTTGAAGAACCAAAATCAGAAAATATTCAAACTGATCAAAGATCAGTGGATGATGAAAGTTCAAGAAGTGATATTCCAACTCACGAAATCAAAGAAGAGGAAAAGTCAAAAAAATAGCTGTTTATAGTATTCTGCACATAATAATGATCTTTTAACCTATAAAATAAGTTTTTATATATTTTTACTATTATCTTATTATTCATTCCATAAAAATTGTGTCTTTTCCCAATTCGCCTTAAAAATTGTAGTACACTTCAAGCAACAATATGACACTCTTGCCGCAAAAAAACTTATTTCTCACGAGTTTCAAAGTGATTTCAGCTCAATTCACAAGTTTCCTAAAAATATGATTTTTTTGAAGACTCATGATTAAGTCTTTTAAAATCAGTTCTATCTAATTTATGCATTTCAGCCAATAATGAGCAACCATTGAAGCAAGTCTGATACTGAATCTTCCAAATTTGTTGTGGCAGGAACCTATCAAAGTCAAAGAGAAAATAACAAGCAGTTGATTATGTAAAATTTGGTTTAGTTTATCAATACTTGAAGTCACCCTTTCTTATATTGTAGAAACCAGAACTCTTGCCAATCATGATTAAACAGATAACAAAGAGTTTTTGTCTTAGAAGTAAGTGACATGTCGAGAAATATTTGACAGCAGGGGGTGTGATTTCCCCGTGACCTCCACACCCCTGCCAGCCTATCGATCACGCAAACTTATCTCTTAATCAGAACCTCTTCTTTAGCACAGTTGGCCCAGTCAGGTAAGACACATCCCCCTTGCCCCCCCACGTCCTCTCCAAATTCAGCTGATCTCTTTATCTAAAGCTCATTGGAAACCCAGGGCACATCCCAATAAGATCTCTGACCGCAATCCATCCATCACATCGCATCATCATTGACTCAGACTTGCAATTGTTGTTAATATATTAATTGTGGCTGATTTGCAATCACACCTGGGAAATAACCCATTCCACACCAGACCTTCCCATTTCCCACTCCAACAACAATTAACTTTTTAACTCCTGAATCAATACCGTACAATTGTCAGACAGTAAGTGCAACTAATTTGGAAAGGGAAAAAAAAAAAAGACACATTCATCCTTTAAAAACATTCATAAGCTGTCATCTGATAAACCATCTTTTATTAAAAATCTGTCCTAACAGCTTTCTTTTCTTGTTGCAACATAATATTGTATTCCTGTCAAAAAAAAGTATTCGTTTCAAAAAAATAAAGATTGTTCTTTTTACAAAAATTGATTTACTATCAATCAAAAACTCCGAGGTATTTTATCCTTTTGTTTTTAAATGTTATTAGCCATCAATCCAATTCATTAATAATTATTTACCCACAATAAACAACAAAAACACAAATAACTTAGTTAGGAAGAAGATTTCAATTGTTTTGATCTCGTTTTATGAGTTACAATGAGCACAAATCATAATCATTCCTCCTCATCCCCATCATCGGCGGTGCCGATTGATTCCAATGATGATAATGATACAAAAATGATAACTGAAGTGATAAATGTATGTATATTGATTAATTTCAACTTGGTTTATTGTTTAACTTGATAAGTTATTTTTTTTTTTTTTTAAACGCCACTCTTACTAACAATTCATCTAGCAATTCTTTCAAAAAGCTGCTACATTAGTTGAAAACTTTAGAGTCACTGAAACTTCCCAAAGAAATCCAAAAATCAGTGGTTGGGTATGTATTTTTTTCAGTTGTTTTTCTAAATTAATTATTAGGATAATTACTAACATTTTTTAGTTTGGATTAGACACTGATACTTCAAGAATTTCCAGTGAATCATTGAAACTATGGAAGGTTTCAGGTGATTCATTAGAGTTGCCACCATTGGTTGTAGAAACTTATTTAGATTTAAGACAAATGCATCATAGACAAAAATTGATCTTAAATGATAAAGATAAAAATCAGTGGTTTGTTACTAAAGGTAAAAAAAAAACCGAAGTGGTTCTTGAGAGATGGTTATTTGAATTAGTTAATGATCCTCCAGTCAAAACTTCTGATATTAAAAATCTAAATTGTGATATTGGTTCAATTTACAAACAACTAGTTGCATTATTTAATCATATTAAATCAAGATTAGCAAAACTACCTTCAATGAAATTGAAAAAAGCAATTGAAACTCTCAATGATGATGATAGTAGTGAATATACTTATGAAGATTTCAAAATTGGAGTTAGAGTTTTAAATGGTTATGAATCAATTTCTTCAAGAGGAAGAATTGGATTAAGTAAAATTCTAATTAATACTTATGCTAATGTCAGTAATGATTCTGAAGTTATCAATCCAGGATTAAGTTGTGAAGAATTTATGGCAATCGAATCACCATTTGGAGTTTTTAAAACTTCAGTGCAATATAGAAAAGATACCGATTTTTATTTAACAAAAGTGGTAAAAACTTCAACTACTGATACTACTACTAATACTACTAATACTACTAATACTACTAATACTACTAATACTACTACCGCTACTTCTTCTAATACAATAACTGCTAAAGATAATGAGACCATCAAAGATAATTCAATAAATTATGAACCAGATTTTCATCAAAAAAGAGAACATTATCATGAAAGAAGAGATTCTGATGAGAAAAAACAATCAGTTACAACAAACACAACTTCTACTCCAAAAGCCATTCCCATAGTCAACAGATCAAGCTCTAATGTTTCCTTAGCGGCTTTGTTAAGAACTGCAAAAAGTAATCAAGGGGGTGGTCTTTCATATGGAGTGGGATCATATAATGGTGGTACCTCAATTCCAAAATCTTTTGTTTCATCTTATGGAGGTTCATTGACTATGAATAATGAATTAAATCTTCAAGGTCAAGTTGGATCTGTTGGTAGTACTCAAGGAAAATATTCATCATCATTTTCTTCAAGACATCAATTACCATCTCAAAGAAAAAGTACACTTTTGGGAAATTTTGGATTATCGAGAAATCCTAGTATGGATAGTAGAAGATTAAGTGATACTGTTGACCAACAAACACCAATGTTTCCAGATGATGATATTAATGATTTTATTAGATTAGTTGATACCAATCATGAATTAAAAGTAGGTTCCGAATCAGCTTTAAGTTTAGGAGATTCATTATTAAAATTCAAATCAATGAAAAATTCTAGTAATATGTTAGGTGATAGTATTGGAAATAGTTTTTATTATAGTATGAATAATAATAATAATAATAATAAT
>JBAKFZ010000178.1:0-27241 GCA_037355385.1 Saccharomycopsis sp. FM-2023a
AGTTAATAATAACAAAAAAAATTATGAGTAAATTAATAAGAATAAACTAACTGATGATGTGTATTCAAAAAACAAAATTCCTATAATTAACACTATGAAAATTGATAATAATAATAATAATAATAAAATAATAAACAGCTACAACAATTTAACCAAAAAAAAAGTTTTCAATTAATTTATTGAGCATTCTTTAAATTAGTACTTAACCATTCTAAACCTTCATATAAACCATCACCACCAGTGGCACAAGTAGCTTGAATATACCAAGGTCTTTGTCTAATGGAATGTAAACCTAACTTTTCAGTAATTTCAGCAGCGTTCATAGCATTTGGTAAATCTTGTTTATTAGCAAAAACTAATAATAAAGCATCACGTAACTCATCTTCATTAAGCATTCTTTGTAATTCTTCTCTAGCTTCAGAAACACGGTCTCTATCATTAGAATCAACAACAAAAATGATACCTTGAGTATTTTGATAATAATGTCTCCATAAAGGTCTGATTTTATCTTGTCCACCGACATCCCAAACAGTGAATGAAATATTTTTGTATTCAACAGTTTCCACATTGAAACCAATAGTTGGAATGGTAGTAACAATTTCACCTAATTTTAACTTATACAAAATAGTGGTTTTACCAGCAGCATCTAAACCAACCATTAAAATACGCATTTCTTTACGACCAATAAGGCCTTGGAAAACTTTTGAGAAGAAGATACCCATCTAAAAATAATGTTAGTCGTTGTTGTTTGAAAATATCGTGTTGTTGTTCAATTTTTTTCTCGCGTCAGAATTTTAAACAATTTGTCTTGCGACGTGTTCATCAACTTGAAAAGAGGTTAACAAATAATTAATAAACAACTGATACATATTCTTGTATTAAAGTGTTGATTTAACACTCATTAAGTACACGCATGCAAATTCAAATCAGTTTTATTTTTCCTTTTTTTGCCACATTTGACTACCGCTGATAATAAAAAAAGCAAAATTAAAAAAATCATATCACAAATCAATCAATCAACCAAATCATTAGAAGAACCTTGAATTAAAATAATTCCCACGAAAAAGACATTTTTAAATTGAATAAACCCAATTTTTTTTGATCAAAAAAAAGTAACGAGAAAAACCGATAACAAAACAGACCAAAACAAACCCGGGATCAATGGGATCCAAACAAATGGACCGTAATAACAAAGTAGTAAAGATCCAGGATAGTAATAATCCATTGAGGAATTACTTACTGTGTGCAGAGATCAAGGAAGAGGATTCTTGGGAAGTGCAAGATAGGGAAGAAAGAATAAAGGGGGAGGAGAAATTTAGAAATTCAAAGATTTTTTCTGTTTTTTGCTGTTGAAATCTCAGAAATTAAACAGCTGGCATTTATATTGGCCTGGAATGGGAAGAGCACGTGAGTAGTCACTTGATGTAGCACGTGCACACTTGCATGTTACATAACATTCAATTTACATCAACCTACAATAGAACATATTATTAGCAGTTCGTAACGTGGCATTAAGTTATATAGTATATAGCATTTTATGATGAGAGATCAAAAAGAAAAAAGAAAAAGAGAGAAAAAAATGAAGCAACACAATTAAAATTTTAGAGTAAAAGAAATTAGCAATTGGATAGGAATCTGTTAGTATAATATATTAAAACAAATCATGCAAGACAATTATTATTTTTTATTATTTTTTAATATTTTTTAACATTTTTTGAACAATTTTTATAAGCAAAGCCACTTACTTAATTATTTCCCAATATTAACTTTACAAGTTGAGAATTTTTTCAAAGCATTCAAAAAAACCACATAATTAACATTATCATTATCTTCCTCCCAATAAATTTCACTTAATCTGATTTGCCAAGGAGGATAACCTTGAAGATCTAACTCTGAGCCAAAAAGAATAAGTAAATCCGGTTCTTGACCAGACAAATCACTCAATTCACTATCGATCAAATCAATGGTAATGTCTTTTGCATTTAATTCATTTTTTGAGGCTAATTCTGCCATGGTTCTGGCCAAATCACCGATAGTTTTTTTACCATCTTTATTAGAAATTAAAATAATTTCAATATCCACTGATTCTTGATTTGGTCTTAAATAATTGATTGATGATGATTTGCCATTACCAAAAGTTGTAATATCATATCTTGGAATTTTAATTGAAAAAGTTGGTAAATTTTCGTTACCAAAATAATTAATTAATGATTTATTAATAATTGAAACAAGATTTGGAACTTTTGTCTTTAAGATTCCATTATACTCAAAAATCGTTAATGATGGAATACCTGAGGCAATTGACCATGAAATTATCTCTGCAGTATCATTTAATAACCCATCAATTCCTCCACCTTCTTCAGATTCTGATTTCAAAGAAACAATAGTTGATAATCTTCTTGGGATTTTATCTAATTTATTAATATCTTGACGAATCAATTCTGGTGATTGTGAAGGATTATATAATAATTCCAAAAATCTTAATCTAATTCTTCTATAACTATATTGAATTCCTCTCATTGCTGAATAAATTAAAAAAATTAAAACCAAAATCAAATGATAAAAATTATAAGAAATCAAATCCATTAAGGTAGCATCTTTAGTGTTAGGAATTTTGTTACCCACAAAATCATTAACAGATCTAGGAAACACAAAAGAATTCAAAATTTTCCCAGAATTATTGATTGAAGGTTTGTAAATTGCTTGTTTATCCTTTAAGACTTGATTGACTTCATCACTAAGTTTGTTGTTTTGTTTTAAAGATTGGAATTTCTGTTCCAAACTGGTTTCGGGAGAAGTCATTGAGATTGTCTTGTTTGAAAAGAACAAGGAACAAGGCAAAAAAAATTTGTGCGAGAAAAATTCATTTTTTTATAACATGTGAGTGGGATTTCTTCAAACAAGCCATGAATTGGCAGCTAAGAAATGATGGGGTAAACAGGTTTGATGAAGTGAATCGTGTTGTTTAGTAGAACAGGAAAAGGATTTCCTAAAAAATGGGGATACTTTTGTAGTTTTATTGAATTTTTTCAGTACTGTAACAAGTGTTTGAAAAAACTTATAATTACTTAGTTAACTAATCATATAGTTATATGAAAAATATAATACAGAGTACGATTCGATATTATGATCAACTCAGGTTTTCCACCACTAAAAAAAATTTCATAACTTTGTTTATTGAAGGTTTTTTCAATTATCAAATATTCAATGAGTGTCAAATTCATCATGCATTCAATTGTTGATTTCTAGTAAATAACAAATTACCAAGAATCAAACAACTATAGTAAAAAATCAAATGTTTCAATTTTAAATAGAAACTTGAAGTTTTGTTTTGAAATGATACGTTAACTTGACCTACTAATGTACAAATTCTTTTTTATCAAACATTAATCTATACCAATTCTAGAACATTACACGAGTGAACTCATTTTTTCAATTTTTTATAAACATTACTTTATAAGAGTCGAGATTAACGTGATATGATTCAAAGACATAATACTATTAGAGGATATAAGTATCGAAGTTTTATCAATTGAATCAGTAAATCATTAAAGTTTCGGTTAACAATTTAATAAGGCTAGAATTCCGCTAAATATCAAATAATTGACAGACAATTGTGCATTAGAGCCATGTATAATTCATTTCATTAAAGTTTGATAAAGTTATTCAATGGGACTTATCAATGGATTGTGTTTTTTTTTTTTGGAAAAGTTACAAGGCAGAAGAGTTGCTTAATAGTAGAGTTTATTTGTTGTAAGTATTTCATTTTGTAAAAACATTTTCATTTATCTAATTATTATTAACACATATATAAAATTTTGTCGTTTGACCTTTAACAAATATCAGTCAAAGCAACTAAACTGGATTTACATTTCTAACATAAACTAAGCAATTTAAAGTATTAGAATGAAAACATCAATTAGTCTGACACTTTAGTTCAGCCTTATCAGGTAAATTGAGATACAATCTTTTACAATAATTAAAACTGAATAATAATTTAATAAAATACAAGAACAAAAAGAACAAAATAAACACATAATAATCGGTAACTAAAATAAACAAAAGACAAAAATGAAAGAGTAAGAAAAACTAATTAAACAAAAATCGAATAATCTCAAGATCTATCTCTGGATCTAAATGAAAAAATATTTTTTTTCCTATGAGAATGTGGAGTACTAATATTATGAGGATGAGGAATACTAACGTTATTAAGTTCTGACTCATGTTTTGGATTATTGGTCTTTTTACTACTATGCTCATGTGTATTTGAACGAGATTCGGGAATTTCACTTAATGAATTAAGCATCTCTGAACTACTTTCAATATCATCGATGAATTTCAGTAAATGATGGTTATTGTTTCTTAACTGAGTTGAAAATGATTTCTTTTTGGCAATAAAATGATGATCGAGCAACGTTTCATCGGATTCTCTGGCTGAGTAATTGATTCCATTAATATAATTTTCTTGAATTGCAGTACTCATAAAAGTATTAAAATCATCTTGTTCATTATTCAAAACAATAGGATTAGTATTGCCGGATAAAATAATTGAATTTGAAAGAAAACAGTATAATTTGATCCAAGCAGATTCAACGTCTGGAGTAAATAATTCCCCAAATCTTTCGGATAAAGTATCAATAAAAGCACACCCCATATATTGGAAATAAATCGGTTCAGCTCCAAACACTCTTGAATGCCTTCTACCCAAATTTTCCAAAAAATTATTCATAACGGTTAAGTTTTCCAAATTCATCACTGCAGTATAGACAATCCCACTAAATGAAACGGTTTGATGCTTAATTGAAGGAAAAACATCTTTCAAATCAGGATGTTGACCAAGTAAATCTTCATAAACTTGTCTCCAAAAATGTTGAGAAGCAATCATTGAACTGGTTGGCCTAAGAGCTCCTTTGATATTTGAAGTCAAAACATCATCAATTTTTGCAACGTTACTAACCCAAGTGGTTCGAATAATGGTGATTTCTTTTTCAGTAAATGAAGCATAATCTGATAAACTGATTGGTTTCAAATTTGAAGAATTGTCATTAATACCAGAACTTGAACTTGTTGAGACTAAAGTGTTTTTATCTGAAGATAATGAGTTAAGATCAGATTTTGTTGGTTGCAATTTATTCGGTTCCACATAGGCCATCATCTTGGTTGACATTTTGAAATAATATTGATAATATTGAAAAAGGATTTAATAATGGTTAAATAGGAAAATATTGATCAAGTCAAAGTAGGAAATTAATTTAATGAGCCGTGGAATGAATATATTTGGTAAATCTTATTAACTGATAAAGCTAGCTTAGAAACTAAGAATAATACTACTTATATTAACAAAATATCTTAAAACCTTGGGCAATCGGAGGAATTTATATTTTGATGAAAAAGCAAAAGAATAGGAACACTGCAGGCAAAATGCATAGACTTACATTCTTTGGAGTAAGACATTTTTAGTTATACTACACTAATTGTTCCAAAAGGATCCAAACTGTTGTATTGGTTATCAATATGGTAATTATTAATAAAAAATTTGGTAAAATTTTATTTGTTCTTGAGTATAGTTAATAGAAAAAGTCTCAAACTCCCGACTCTTCCATTATTGATCAATTTGATTAGGACCCTTTAATAGAAACTATTGAAAATATTTAGTAACTCTTAACGTCTAATCAGTATTACCTTATCAACAACTTGGGCTAATTTTTAGAGTATTTAATTTGAAAGGGAATTACTCGAGTCTTAGTTTAGGGGTCAAAACTGTTGCAACAACGTACATTAAACTAAAATCGGATCCTCAAAAATCCAAATTTTTTTTGATTCAACTAATTACTTCAAATTTGCAAAAAAATGTCAATTTAGAATTATGGATATATATGGTAAAGTGATTACTTATTAATTAATCAATATTAATTACAATATTAATCTGTCAATAAATTGGGAATAATTTTTTTTTTTTAAATTTTATTCTCGAGGAAAACGTCCATTTTGAGTAAATTTGTCATTGTAAACTTAACTTTTTAGAAACTTTAGTAGTATTCATCTCCACAATTGGCAGTTTAATGCTCAAATGTGAACCCTCTCAATCAATCTATGGTATTCATTAGCTGGTAAATATCAAATTCAATGAATGTTTGAATTAATCAGTGTTTTCCAGTCAATAATTATCATGATTTGATTTGTAAATTCACATTACCCTTACCACAACGCAACCATTCTTTATAACTAGAAGTGTTCCCCTTTAAACCTATCCCTATTAAATCGTTTATGAACAATAATAACAATAGTTTTGGTGCTTTGACAAACAACTTAAGTTAACAGTTTGATTTTATTTTTTTCCTCCAATCCAATGCGAGACATTGTTTTTATTCTTTATCAGTCGGGATTTTACTCAATTATCTTAATGTACAATTCAGATTGATCTTACTATACAAGTTATACTGATCTTAATATAAAATTTGAAGAGTTTCATTGTGGTAATATCGAAAATATCCTGTTCAAATCAACTAGTTCAATAAAAGTATTAGTCAATACTACATGAAAACTGTCACTTTTTATTTTTACCTCTCAATGCCGTAGAGAAATTGAGACACAATTACAAATTGATTAGTAACACACTTTTATTATAATTTACCAAATAATTCTTTGAATGATTCCTGGTTCACTATCCCAAAAAAACTCGTAATTAATAAAAATATACAAAATTCCAACATTGACAACCAAATTCCAAATAAATTCTAATAACAATCTCGTAACTATTGAAACTTCATTTTTTCCCTCATCAACATTTATCAATATTCTCCAATACAAATAAGGCAAAATATAGTATCTTGGTTCAAATAATGGACTAGGAATCAAGGTTGCACAAGTACAAACAATAAAGGAAATTATAACAATTATTGAACATTTTTTCTTACCAATGGTTAATTGATTGATAATTGAAAACCCCAAGAAATGGTAAATTGGGATCAACAAAACACTTGAAAACTTATTGTAATTGATAATCCTTCTCCAAATATAAAATGTGTAATGACGATTATCCGCTAGCAAAAACGGATGAACTATTGTGAAATTCTTGATGGTCCAATTAATAAATTGGTAAATCAACATTGTTCTGGCAAAATTCGTCAAGGTACCAAAGGAAAATTGAACATATCTAACGATTGATTTCTTGCTAAGTATTATTGGCCAGCTGAAAAATCCCATGAATAGTAAACAATAGTAAATTTGTGGTAAATGAATTGAAGTAATGTGATTTTCCTTATCACCAAAAGTTATTCCTTCATTGAATACAACAAACAATCCAAATAGTATAAAATTCAAAGCATACGGAACCACTAAAGATAAGTTATTATAAGAAGATTCCAAAAAAATTCCAATATTGATAATCAATTTATAAAACCATTCAAAAACTTGTAGATACTTGAAATAGTTCAAAACTCTAAAATACTCTGACTTGAATTCTTTCAACCTATAAACCCCAATTTTCCTATCCATCAAAATAACCAAATTGAATCCATTCCAAACAATATTGGTTTGTCTTAAAAACAAACTAGCTAATCCAAAATTCGCCCCAATAAACGAGGCCAAATGATCAATATCCCAAAGATAAGAAATATTGAAAGAGGTTAATATTAAGATACTGGACCAAATATCAGTGTAAAAAAGATTAAAATAAATTGTAATCAAGGGGAATAACATTATATTGCCAATCCATAATTTTTGAGGGAATGTAACATAGATTGGGTAAATAATTAATGCTGGCAAAACGATTGTACCCCCAAGGACATTGACCAATCTTAAGATTTCGATTGAACAAGGAATTTCAAAACCTGGGAGTAAAGTAGTCAAGAATGATTGAAATGCCCAAGCAATGTAATAAAGTCCTGGTGGAGTGGTTATTTTGGGGTTCCATTTTTGAAAATTCCCACTACAGTACTCTTGAGCCTGTCTGATATGGAAGATCTCATCGATGAATTCATATTTGACGAATTTTAGTGAAATGTAATAATATGAGATGGAAATGAAAATTATGGCAATGATAATTGTAAAATTGTTTAAAATTGATGAGATTTTACCAGTATTTTTTCCCTCAATCTCCTCTTTCAATTCATGGTCAGGTTCTTTAACCAGTTTCACCTTTCTTCCTCTTTTTCTGACACTATTCACCATTTGTTCAATATTGTCAGTGTACTGGAGTGTATGTAAAAGGGAAAATTGACATTTTTTTCCCGTAATTTAGGACCCGTGACATTGAAATTTATTGTCAATATCAACAACTATAAACACTTAACAACTAATGATATTTCTAATATTCCTACTACCGTTGCTAGCTTACTGCTCCACTCTCAAACAAATCATCTCTGAAGAACCCTCTGTTGCTGTATTCACCCAAAAACTCTTACAATTTAACATCACCATTGATAAATTACCATTACTAGGCCTAAACATCTCAACCATACTTGATAAATATGGCTATACCAACTCCTCGTTGACTCGATTAACCAATATCATTGCCAATGAGAACATCAACACTTTGCTAATTGAGGTTTACTGGAACGATCACGTTGAAAACTGGCAATGTAATCCAAACAATCAATCAATTATCTTATTAGAAGAGGTTTTGGAATCAATGAAATACAACTACTCCTATATTCCCAACTTGACCCAACTCATCTTCAATGTTCACTTATTGAAAGACTCTAAAACTCCCACAAAGTCAATATCTTCAATCCTTAGAAAAACTTTCGATCATTCATTATACACTCCCACTGATTTTGAGGATTCGTTTCCCACCTTTTATGAATTCATTTACATTAAACAAAAAACCATCATTCCTATGATTTGGCAAAACAATGATTTGGACACTTCCAATGAAAACTCAACCTTTGTATTGAATTCCACAAAGAATTTCTCCATGAACATAACTAATGCTCTACCTGATCCAGTATCAAAAGATCAGTTCGTGGAATTGGAAACCATGAGCTGGAAAACCTATCTTACAAACACTTCAAGCATCGATGACTTAAAAACCTCAATGATGAATGGCTACACCAGTATCATCTCTAACAAAAACTTCAACTTAACACTACTTGACCAACTAGCCTGGTCCTGGAACATTTCCCAGCCAACAAATGATAAACTCACAAAACAACTAATCCAAACTGATCGATACATCTTCAACGATGAGAACTCCCCGAACCCTTTTAACATTTACAAATGCGCAGTGGTATTAAACCAATCTTGGTACGTCGAAAACTGCTATATGAGCCATTACGTGGCTTGCAAACTGAAACACGATGATTACTCCTGGTACGTTCCCAGGGCTAAGAGTAACTATTTCGAGGCTAATGATGTTTGTGCAGCTATTGATAATGAGAAATTGTATAATTTTAGTATTCCCAAGACCGCATTGTTACAAAAATACTTGGTGGAGTTTTTGAAAAAGGAGGAGATCAATGAGCCGGTTTGGATCGATTTTAATTCAATCGAAACGGATGATTGTTGGATACCTGGAGGTCCAAATTCAGTTTGTCCATATACAAATGTTAATGCCAAAAAAAAATACGTTACAACAATCACTCCAATTTCAATTTTTATCTTGTTTTTTATTTCAACCATTTTATTTACTTCAAGTCAAAAGATCCCAGTTCAGAAGAATCGAAAATATTGGAAAAAGTTGGTATCGGATTTTACAAAAGATGAGTATGAAGGAGTGCCTGCTTAAATTTTATTATTTTATATAACCTATCTTATAATTCCCCCATGTTTTTCAATTCCTTCAGTTAAATCTATTAAATCACTTCCATATAAACTTCCATGAACTCCTGTAACTAATCCAGCTTCAGTGGTCCAAACTTCATAAAACCTAATTGTTTGATCATTTGCCGCTACACAAATCGTTTTAAAATCTGGTGATAAAACTGCTGATATGATTCTTAAATCAAGATCGGCTGGTACTTGAATTAATGGTTTCAATAATGGAAATGAATATATACTAATTAATAAAGGTGAATCTCCAGTTCCATATCCAAACGTAATTGCAATTTGTTTCTGAGATTTGGACCAAATTACTGAAGTTATTTGTCCACTCGTACTCAACGAATTCAATAACGTACCAGTACCAGTATGCCAAAATCTTAATTGTCTATCTCTACTACCTCCACCAGTTGCTAATAATGATTTCGACCACGGACAATAAGCAACTGCTTTAATTGCTGCTCTATGAGGTAAAGCAAATTTAAATTGTGGTGATGTTGGATTACTTAAATCCCAAATTGAACAAATATTATCATTACTTCCCACTGCAAGTTCACTATTGTCATTATTAATGGCAATTCCTAAATTTGTTAATATTTTTTTTAAAAAGAGATATTCACAAAGGTTAAATAGTTACCACATATTTGTTGTTTATGATAAACTATACAACAAACTTCCACTAATTCAACTTCCATAGATTCTTCATTTTTCTTGATCTCAAACAAATAAATTTCTCCAGTATTCAATCCCAAAAAAAATTCATCATCTGGTGAATTGTTTTTCCAACAAATTGTGAAAATTGCTCTTTCTGGAAAATAATATTCTGCCAAAATACATTTTAATGATTGTGAATATAAAACCAATTTCCCAGTTCTTGAACCAATTAATAAATAATCATTTTCGGAAAATGATAAACATGTAATAACATCAAAGAATTCATCATTATCTAAAGGTAATAGAAGTGCTTCTTGATCTCGTCGCCACAAAAAGACTTGATGCTCAAGTCCCACCACTAATTTACCGGTTTGCTTTGACCAAGAGACTAAATTTGAATAAAAGTCATTTCTCAAGCCTGGGGCATCCAAAACATTGGCTGGTACAATTGTTCTAATAACTGGACTTTTTAATTGATGTCTTTTAACAGTTTCTGGAATATCTGCTAATATTTGGGCCACCAATCTTGGATCCATTGTAGATATCAATAAACTTGTGGCTTCCAGTTCTCCTAAGTCATCACCAATAGAATTCAATATTTGGTTATTAAATTTCTTATTATTTTCATTTGCACTTTTACTTCTAGATTTTGATGAAGATGATGGGGATCCATATTTCAAAGGACTTTGGTGACCTGATGAATTAGTTCTTTTATTATTTTTGGAAAATATTAATACTCTCTTCCTTGAATTAACCCCAAGCGCCCTAGCAATTACCCCGTTAAAAAATAATGGCTTGTCTTTTGAATTACTGGGTTCTGTACCATTAGAAGAACTTGATGTAGAATTAGTTGTGGCGGTTGAAACTCTTCTTGAAGTACTAACGGTAACTGGTCGTATTAACTCACCGGCAAGATTAAAAGCATTCAAACTGGCTCTGATGTTTGGTAATGATCTTCTAGTTGATAATAATGAAGAAGAAGTTTGAGGAAGTGATCTGTATCTTTGATGAGATGAATCTGATGGAATAAATCGATCCATATTTTGTGGTATATTGAATTATTTTGTTTTGTATCAATATCTTGATGATTGCTTTATAAAATGCTTTGAGACTTATGTTCTAACAAGGACTGGTGTTTGTGATTATCTTGTCTTCAAAAGTTCTTTTTGGCTTTTATATGATAAACAGCGATGACTAAAATAGAATTATAATAAAGAGCTAGAGTTTACTGGTTGTAGCAATATTCTTCTTCGAATTAATATTTCATTATTAAGAAAACCTCAGTTTTTGTGTTTTGAAGATAAAAATCAAAATATTGGCTCGTGGGCTGTTAATGCATACCCCAACTGGGCGGACCAAAGCTGTCAAAATATTCTTTTTACAATACATTAAATAAACAACAACGTTATCATTAATACTTATAAGTGCCATTGGCAATAGCATTGAAGCTTTTCACAGAGTCAGTTACACAATCTTCAAAAGAATGGAATTTCAAATCCAATTCTTTTTCAGCAGTTTTCCAATCCAAACTATAACCCTTTGGATTCATATCTTGATTACTATAATCATCAGTTACTTTATCAGATAAATTTTTCTCTTTTATGAGTTTTGCCATTGTACCATAAGAGAATTTTGTAGGGGAAGAAAATACAAATCTTTGACCACCCGCGGTTTTTTTGAGCAAAGCATTTACATGACCTAAGGCTAAATCTCTAACATCAATCCAAACTGGAACTCTGGCCACTGGTAATGGATGTTGACCATTGACCACGTTCCACATAACACTATTGGAAACATTGAGTTTATCGGTACTGGTAACAGGATGAATAACTGGACCAAATACTAATGGAATACAAATTGTGGATAAATCAAATTTTGGTTTTTTTTCCTTAATAAAATTCCAAGCAGTCAATTCAGCATATTTCTTTGATCCTCTATATCCCACAACTTCATCAGCTTTACAAGCTTCTTCATAAGTAACTGGATTCCAATCTTTTGCAGTATAAACAAAACTATCATCACGCTTTATATCAAGATCAAGCACCGAAGCAAAAGATGAAGTCAAAACTATTCTTTTGATGGTCTCTTGATTGGAATAAGCAGCATCCATGATCATTTGAACTCCATGAATAGCCGGTTTGATCAATTGATTTTCAACATCAGTGACCTTGGCAAGAAATGGACTAGCAATATGAATGATCCCATCACATCCTTTGACAGCTTCAATGAACGGATTCTTGTTATTGTCTTCTTCAAAATCATCAACAATGATGGTCTTAATGAGATGTTTATATTCAGGACGAGATTCCACAAATCTTTGGGCCTTTTGGGAGTTTCTGCATGGCATCACCACTTTGATTCCTTTAGTTAAAAGGATTTGAACCACATTACTTCCAATAAATCCAGTTCCTCCAGTCACTAAAACAGTATTGAAGTTCCAATTGTCGATAGTTGTAGTGGTAGACATTGTGGGTTTTAGTAATGGAGTAATGGAGAATCAGAAAAAAAAAAATTGAATTGCTCAAAATCTGGGGGATCTGGCTTAATTTATATTGTGTCAACGTCGGCTATTCTCCACCCAATTTCCCTTTGCAGTATGATTCTTAACCAACCAGACTCGTAAGTATTGTCTTAGCTTGGTTAAAAAACTTACAGATATAGCTCCAAATATTTCTAATTTTGTACAAATAAAATAATTTCCACACTAAATGTTTATTCGAAAAATCATAAGAGGAATGTATAGTTCTGCAGTTTCATGCGATGAGTTAGTGATCTTTGCAGCACATAATTGAAAAAAATAAAAATTTTTTTTTGCAAAACTTCTTTCAGAGTTTCAGTTAATTATTTATATAAAGTGGAACAATCACCATGCCTAGAAAATCCAAATCCAAGGATAAGAAGGTTGCTGAAGAACCTACTGATCCCATTGAAAATAATGATGTTTCCGATGAGAGTTCAAGTGAAGAAGAAGAAGAAGACGAATATGGAGAATTGTTAGATAAAGAAACTGATAATAAAATCAATCAAGTTCTCAGTGCCATTAAAAGCAATGATGAGAAGTTGTATAAAAAAGAAGTCCGATTTTTTGAAGACCCAGAAGAGGCGGTTAAGAAGCTAGAAACCAGTAATAACGCGGATAACAAACCAATGTATTTGCATGATTATCACAGAATGAATTTGTTAGGAGAGTTCAAAGATGATGAAAATAAAATTGTAACTTACGAAGAACAAAAAAATGAAGATAGAAAGAATTTTATTGAAGATATCAATAGTGCATTCAAAGATGATAATGAAGAAATTAAAGAAGATGAAGACGAAGAAGATGATGATGGATTCTTCCAAAAAAAGACACCACAAAAAGCTGTCATCAACAAAGAGACCCAATTACCTGATCCAGATAAAGATGAAGAGAAGTTTTTAGCCGCGTTTTTAGATCAACATGCTTGGATTCCAAAAAATCAAGAAGAAGCCAAAGCGATTGATTTGGGAGCTAATGATAAAGAAGAAATCATTGCTGAACAAGAGTTCGATGATGCGGTTGAAAATTTTGAGAAAGTTTATAATTTTCGTTATGAGGATGCAACCTCAGCAGAGATTGTTTCCTACGCTAGAAACCAAGCCACAATGAGAAGATCAAATATGAATTCCAGAAAGAAGCAAAGATTAAAGAAACAAGAAAAAGTCAAAGAGGAGAAAAAGAAACATGACGAAAAACTCAAGAAGAAAAAACAAGATAAAGTCAATAAAGTCATGGATAGATTACAAGAGATCAAAGAAGCAGTGGGGGATGAAGTCAGTAATGAAACCATTGAAAAAGTCTTTGGGGATGCTTTGTTAAACGAAGATTTTGATGATAATGAATGGGATAGTAAAATGAATGAGATTTTCAATGAAAAATACTACGATGAAGAAAAAGTCAATGAAGAAACCGTTGATATTGAACGTCCAACATGGGACGAAGACGATGAAATCATGAAAGAGTTCCACGACTCCAAAATAGAAGAAAAAATCAATGATGATGAAGAACCACCAAAGAAGAAGTCTAAGAAGGAGAAGTTGTTGGAAAAGAAAACCGCTAAAAAGTCCAAGAAGGAGCTTCGGGAACAAGCAGAATTGATTGTCCAGAACAATATTGTGAAAGTGGAAGAAGAAGTGGAAGAAGAAGAATCAAAGGAGAAATCCGCTAATGGAGAGATGAAATTCAAGTATATTCAAGTGGATCCAGAAACGTTTGGATTAACCCAAAAGGAAATCTTATTGGCCGATGATCAAGAATTGAACGATTATATTAGTATAAAAAAATTAGCCCCATATAGAAATCCCGAACATGTCAATAAGGATAGAAGAAAAGTTTCTAAGAAGAAAAGATTACAAGAATGGAGAAAGAAAGTCTTTAATGATGAAAATGGTTTACAATAGTAACTTTGTAATATAATAAATTTTAATAGAAAAATGTGTAAGAAAATGAAAACCAAAAACTATTACCAACCGATTTATTTAAAATTAAAAATGAGAACAGAATAAAAAAAATTTATAAAGCAGTTTTTGCTTGTCTATCAACTGATCTTGAAACGTCTACCCCACTGATTTTTTGAATATATGAAGATGTTGGATTCCATTTTCTTATATTTCTAACTTCATCATTTGAATGACCAGGGATTTTTAAATTCCAACTTTTTTCCATATGAAATTGTAAATCTTTTGAATCAACCGCATCAACTTTTCTTCTTTTTGCCAAATGACAAGCAAATGTTGTTACACTATTAACAAACTCATCTGCAATATCTAGTAAAATTGATTCTACATCACCATCAATAGTAGTTTCTCCATCTCCTTCATCCAATCCAACTGATTTAACTAACTCACTTAATTTTCTTTTTGAAACAATTCTATTTTCTCCAAAATCATTTTCAATATTTAATTCTGGGAGTTTTGTCAAAATTGGTGATGCTAAAGCCGGAGCTATAGCAAATCCATTATTTATACTTGGTTTACTGTTTTTCAAAGTGGCTGGTTCAATTGGGGTCATTTTTAATTCTTTGGAAATTGGAATTGATAAAACTGGTTCCTTTAAAATATTCCTTTGAATGAGAGTTTTTGTGAAATCTTTTGTGGCTGTTGAAGACAGCAGTTGATTATTTGTTGATTGAGAATCAGATTTGACTTGTGGAGGAACATTATCTTTATCAAGTTTTTGTATAGGAGGAACTCCAGGAGCAACAGGATTAGGAATTGTTGGAGGTCTTTGCATCTCAGGACCCATTTTCCCTGGAACTTTTTGATTGATATTATTATTAACATTCATTGGAATTCCCGGTTTAACTTGAATTTTCATTGGATTAGCCATTGGCAGAGCATTGGCTTGTGGTCCCATTACTTGAGGATTCATAGGAATTTGATTTTGTAAAGGAGCATTGGCCATTGCAGGGGATCCTATATGAACATTATCCATTGGCATTGGCATTTGAATCTTGACATTTGAATTATTAGTGTTAGAAGTTAATAAAGCATTCCTAGCAATAATACCATTTTGTTGTTGTTTTTGAAGTTGAGAAACAAATTGTGCTTGTTGAGCAGGAGTTAAGTTATTAACGTTAGGAATATTATTTCTCATTGCTTGAGCTTTCAAAGCATTTTGATGCATTTGAATAATTTGGTCTCTCTTTTGAGGACTTAATTTACTAAGAATATTTTGATCCAAAGGTCCCCCATTAAACATGGCAAATATTGATTGATTAAGATTGTTATTGTTATTATTATTATTGTTTCCAGTTCCAACAGTACCAACTGTTCCAACATTATTATTACCCATGACATTCTTACCACCAACCATATTTAAGCCCATAGAGTTACCTGCACTCTGAGGATTTCTATTCATTGGCGCATTGGCCATATTTGGAGATAATTGATTTGATACATTATTAATAACGTTTCTTGCTTGTTGTTGAGCAACATTATTATTGTTTACATTATTGTTATTTTGATTTGCTTGACCTTGTTGGAGTTTTTGTCTCTGAGCTTGTTGTTGTTGTTGAACTTGTTGTTGAAATTGGGCTTGTTTTTGAGCTTGGGTTTGTTGGGCAATTGATGAAATGTTTCCTCTATTTTGGGTTAAACTTTCATTGATTTTTGCCATAACCGCTTTGATTTGAGCCAATTTATTTTGTACATCCCTTGCTTCATTTTGTAATTGTTGCACACTTTCTGGTCTTAAATTGGGTCTTTGTAAAAACTCTTTATAACGAGCCAATTTCTTATTAAAGTCTTGATAAATATAACCCAACTTCTTTAATTTTTGTACCTGAACCATCAATGGAGCATTTTGATTATTAACTGCAGCAGCCCCATTAT
Source organism: Saccharomycopsis sp. FM-2023a (assembly GCA_037355385.1). Lineage (NCBI taxonomy): Eukaryota > Fungi > Ascomycota > Saccharomycetes > Ascoideales > Saccharomycopsidaceae > Saccharomycopsis > Saccharomycopsis sp. FM-2023a. The sequence goes on from JBAKFZ010000178.1 coordinate 16,765, forward strand.
TATTACCGTTACCATTAGAATTATTGATTTGAACATTTCCAGTTGGAATATTATTATTAGTATTAGTAATATTATTATTCATGGGTTGCACAACATTCTGGTTCATATTCATTGCAACGTTCAGGTTATTACCCATAGAAATATGAGAAATTGCTGGACTATTATTAGCACTTTGATTATTATTTTGACTGCCATTAGACATTTGAAAGTTTGCAAACTTATTTATATTACCAGAAGTATTACCGCTCATTGCAGATCCTGGTCTTGAAGCTTGATCAGTAACTGAAACATTAGATCTATTCATTTGGGCATTATTATTCATATTATTAGGATAACTATTATTATTATTGTTATCAGTATTGGCATTGTTATTAATATTTGAGTTATCAGGATTGTTATTCGGTTGAGGATTAACGCCTTGTTGTCTTTGTCTTAACTTTTGGTGATTGGTATAAGTCACCAAAAGACTTTTAATTTTGGTAGCAGTTTGCAAATGTTTTTTCCCTTCTTCAGAGTTAGGACCAAGTTTTTGGGCAGCATCTGAAGCATGTTTGAATTTTTGCACCAATTGGTGGACTTGCTGAGGAGTCAAATTGGACAAGGCATTATTCAAAGAGGCATTGGATTGATTAGCACTATTTGGATTGCTATTACCATTAGCATTCATGTTGAGAATAATTATGACTTAAGGTCACTTATCCTGGTCCAAGAAAGCTAAATAAAAAACTGAATGGAAATTTGTGGTAAAGTTAGGGAAGATTTCAGCAATTTTTGAGATTGATGGATTCTTTTAACGATACTTTGATCCTTATTTTTCAGCTCTTAGACTGGTCATCATGCACTGTTGGTTTCTCAACTTTTGATTTTCATAAAAACACGGTCACGTGCTCAAGCTCATAGTTTTGATTAATCAATTTTAATATTTTGTTGCTTGAATAAGATTATTAGTGAAAGTATTGATTTAAATAGAAGAATTGAAGTTTTTCTTGGATAGTAAAATCTTTTTTTTGCTTTGTTTTGCGGGGTGGCACAATTAGACAGTAAATTCTGAAATTTTAGATCTATCACTTGATCAAAACTTTGAAACTATATCTCAATGATCTAACTATACTACTCGACATCAAAGGTAGATGGCTCTTACAGTTTTTTGTTGTTGTTGTGAAGAACAAACATTTGAAAGTATTGAAACACAATAAGTTCCTCTCAATATTTCTAAACTTAAATAAGGATTTTTTGAATGTGAGATATTGACCTTTAAAAACTATCACAGATTCAAACTACTTTAAATAATTAAAAAAACTGCAAAAAACCAGTTTTGAATATTAAGATAGAGTTCAAAGGAATTAGCGTTACTCTATTGAGGTGTTATTACAATTATTATATCATAGAGCTGGTAATAACTGTATACATTAAAATCTAAGAATTAATTTGTTTCTTCTTCATTCTCTTCCAGTTCTTCCTTAACAATACCAGTTTCCTTTAATAAATCATCAATTTCAGAAGGTTTCCATATTTTTGTAACAGTTTTACCTAATTTACTTTTACTAACAGTTGCAAGTTCAACTTTACCCTTTGCTAATGTACTACTATCCATGGTTTTACTCAAAACTTTTAAAGCCAATTCTTGAGCTTCTTTAAGAGTCATGTCTTCTTTATAATCTTGTTTCAATAATGTTTGAGCTGCAGAATTATTAGCTCCAACACTTGTGGCTTTCCAACCAGAATAATTACCTGATGGATTACTGGTAAATATTTGAAAACCATGTCTATCATCATATCCAGCGTAAATAAATGAAACCCCAAATGGACGTAACCCACCATGTTGTGTATAACCTTGTTTGATGTCACAAAGACGATTGACTAAAGATTCCATTGGAATTGGTTCATTCATGGTTGAAAGATATTGTTGACCATAAACTCTCGCAGTATTGATTAGAATACTGGCATCAGAATTAAGCCCAGCAACAGCAGCAATACATTGATCATTAATAATATACATTTTCTCAGCTCCATCTTTTTCAAGAAGTTTACTAGTAACTTTCTTTTCTGCTGCTAAAACAACTCCTTCTTTTGAAAGCACTCCAATTGAAGTACCGGCATGCGAGATAGCTTCAAGAGCATATTCAACCTGAGTTTTATGTTAACAAATTGTTCATAAAGAATTAAAATCAAAAATATAAAATTATTTGATTGCCACTATGGTGGCGTTCTAAGATCATGATAAAATAATTTGCAATTGATGATTTTTTGAATTATAAAAAACATACTTGATAAAGACGACCTTCAGGAGAGAAGATTGTGGTTCTACTATCGTATCTTCTAGAACCCATGGTGTACTAATTGATAAATTGGAGTTGTTTATGAACTGCAAAACCGAAGCTTCAGTTGTAAATTTTGAATTATTATCGCAAATTTCAAAGGTCACCCGGAAACAACAGAATTTATAAGAAACACAAATTGACATATACACAAACTCATCAAATTACAACAAAGTCAAAATGTCTTCTGAAGCTCCAAAAGAATTGAAACATTCGGTGGTGACGAAACTGTTCTTATTATTCAATATCATTGGCGTGATTCTTGTATCATTTCTTGATTTAAAATATGCTTTTAATCTAGCATTTGATCCATTTATTTATAATTGGCAGCAATATTATAGACTATTCACTAATCAATTGATTTTTTTGAATGAGTCTCAAGTGCTTTTTAGCTCGATAATTTTGTACAATTATCGAATTTTGGAAAGATCATTATCATCTCATCAATATGTTTCATTTTTGGTAATTGTTTATATTGTTAATATTGTTTTACAAATAATTGGGAATTTTTTATTTAAATTGCTATTGCCTGATTCTCTAAATTTCTTACAGTCGTTCAATTATGCCCCTGGTCCGCTTCCAGCTATCGGAGCCTTAACTTATCAATACTCAATTTTCATTCCAGTCACTTATAAATTCGAATTGACGGATATATTACCAAAAGTTGATGGGAAAATTCACAAAACAGTGTTTTCTGATAAAGTCTTTGTTTATATATTATGTTTACAGTTGGCATTTGGAGAAGGATTCAACACTTTTTTACCAATGTTCAATGGTTATTTGATTGCCTTTTTGATTAATTCAGGAATTTTACCAGTTAAACAATGGAGATTACCATTTTTTAAAGAAGTTTATAGATTTCTTTATAAGAAATCAATTCCTAGATCTCAACCTTTGAGAAGACCCTTGATGGATAATCAAAGACAAGATACTCCAGAAAGTGATGGGGAACCTCCAAGACCTCTTGCCACTCAGCTTCTTGATTCGGTTAGAAGATGAGTTTATATTATAGTTTTTATAGTTAATGGGATATATTTGGTTTAGTTATTGTAATTAACGCAATTACGTGTATTAAAGGAAAATTTTTAGAAGAACTAAATGGCAAAACAAGCAGATATTTATTAATAAAAATTTTGAATCAAAATATTTCAAAACAAAAGAAAGAATACAAAACAAAAACGAAAAGAAACATCAACATGAAACGAACAAACAAACAAACTTTTCATAAAGGTTCAGTTTCTTTATAAATCCATTTAGCTGCTCTAATATCATTGAATTTCATAACGTAAGGAGTCAATACATTACGAACGTGAAGATGATAGGCATTGATCCAATCGGTCTCCACTTTACTCAACATGGAAACATCGATCAAGTTCTTATTAAATGGACATAAAGTCAAATAATTGAATTTTAAAAAAGGATTACCATTTAAATCGTTTTTTTCTTTATTAGCAGTGATTTCCAAATCACTCTCAATTCTTATACCAAAACTGTAATCTTTGTAATACCCAGGTTCGTCACTGATGATTTGTCCTGGTTTAAAAGTACATGGTCTACCAAAATAAATTGGTCCTTCATGAACGCTAAGAAATGATCCAATTCCATGTCCGGTTCCATGTCTATATTCTAAACCCTGAGCCCATAATGGAGCTCTGGCAATACTATCTAACATTACTCCAGTGGTGGTATTAGGAAATTGAGCAATAGCAAGATCAACATGACCTTTAAGAACACAAGTATAGGCGGTTTTTTCCTCAGTTGTTGGGGTAGTAAAATGCATGGTTCTAGTAATATCAGTGGTACCATCCAAATATTGAGCACCAGAATCACATAAATAAATTTCTTTTGGATCAATAATAGAGTTTATCTCAAAAGTTGGTTCATAATGATTAGAAGCAGCATTGGCACCAGAAGCAGAAATGGTTTCAAAACTCGGACCTTTATAATTTGCCATCAAAGATCTATAATATTCACATTTCAAAGCTCCTTGGAATTCATTTAAGGTACGATCTTCTTTTATTAATTTTTCTTCAAGCCAAGCAAAATATCTGGCTAATGAAATACCATCTTTAACGTGAGCTAATTTCATACCATAAATTTCTGCAGGAGTTTTGACACTTTTTAACTCTTCAATTAATCCAGAAAATTTATAATTGATAATATGAAGTTTTTTCATAAGTCCAAATGAAACTTCTTTGGGAACCAAATAAGAAAAAGAATCAAAATTGATTGATAATGCTTCAATATCAATCCAAAATTCATTGTAATCTTTAATTTTCAAATTTTTCAATTCAACGTGTAAATAACTTTCAACGGGGGATGGAAGTTTTTCCGGATTGATATAAAATTTGACTTCATCTTTAGAAATAATCAAGAATGAGAAAAATAATGGAGTATTGTCAAAGTCTGAACCTCTCAAATTCATAGTCCAAGCAATATCATCTAATTTGGTAATAATAATTCCAGTAGCATTACTTTTCGTCAAGGCATTTCTAATTGTGGCAACTTTTTCTCTAACTGTGGCTCCAGTATATTTGTAAGGTAATTCATAAACTGGAGAAAGTGACATTTTTGGTTGATCATACCAAATTTCATCAATTAAATTATTATATAAAAGTTTAAAAGTTCCACCAATTTCATCACATTTACTTTCAAAAAAATTACCGAGTTCAAGTGATAACAATTTTGGATCAACTGATAAAGTTTTATATTTGGAACTTTTTATTTGTTGAATAGTCCATTCTTGCCAGGTTGGATATCCAGCAACTCCTTGTTTTAACAAATACCAGTTATCATCCAAAGTTTTTTCTGCTTCAAGAAAATATCTACTATCGGTTGATAATACTGCTCTACTCATTGAAACAATAGCCACCCCAGAAGATCCATTAAAACCAGTAATATATTCTCTTCTATTATCACAAGGAGCAGTATATTCACTTTGATGGGCATCTTCTGATGGAATGATATAAACATCAATATTATTAGCAGCCATTAATTGTCTCAATTTGTAAAGTTTTTTTGTAGTATTAATTTGAGAAGGATTTAAAATATCCACAGAACTACTAATCCCAAAAGAATGTTTGGCATAAATTTCTTCATCGTTCAATAAATCATGATCAAAACTATATTTGATAGGGATTATTTCTTCCGGAATAAAATTGATAACATCGTTGAATGAATATTCTTCTTTAATTTGGATATTTGAAGAATCAGAATATAATGTTTCAGCAGTAGGAGATCTAGGATATTTAACTGATTCAACGTGGTCTTTATAACCACCTAATTCTGATTTTAAAGTGGTGATAGATTTCTTAGAGAATTTGTTGAAGACTCCTGGTAAGCAAGATAATATGGGAGATTTGATCTTGGGAGATTTCTCTTCATATACAGATGAGGCAGAAGAGTCGGAATAATTAGAGGATTTGAACGTTTGCTGACCCATGGTGTTTGAATTGATATGGTCTTTGAGTATCTAACTATGTTATTCAATGATTTATAAAATGGCAGGGACAGCAGTGTTCAAATAAATGTCTTTAAACTAAAAAGAACCAATCAGGGGCGCCGATCAAAGCCATGTGACTAGTGCATTCATGTGCAGAAAATAAAACATTTAACAATTGTTCCGATTTGCAAAGGAAGAAAAATGCTTCAATTGGGATGGATCAGTTGGCAAAGAAGAGGGAAACAATTTTTGCTCAATTAGTTGTATTGTTAGCGCTTTGATTGGTTGTTTTAGAAGGTCTGTAAGTGGTTATGCAAAAGGTACCGCAAGATGTTAAAACTTTGAGGAAAATCATCTTTCAGTTTACACAAACTCTGGTTAAGAAGTTGCAAGTAGCTGATGATAATCCGAACTATTAATAAACATCTTCTGTTCTACTATTGTTGGAACTTGACCTTTCAACAATACTGTTTATATATAGAACACATAAAGTTTCCTTTAATTGTGGGGTAAACTTGAAGCATAAAGATACTTTTACAATTCAAAACTTTTAATTTTTAAAATCATTCGTTAAAAACTATGTAAAAAAAGTGGTTATTCGTAAGTCATAAGTGATGGTTGCTGATATAGAAAAGTAACAATAATAAGAAATATAAGTATGATGCTAATAAAAAATATTGAAATATAGTTAAAAAAAAAATCAAATAACCATTATAAATGCTAAACTAAAATGCTAATCAATGAAAATATTCGTAATCCATGCCGTTGAAATCTTTATAAGACTTATTAGAATCTCTAATAGCCTTTTCTAAGGTGTTGTTAAGTTTTTGGTACTTGCCAATTTCAAAATCTTCTTCTCCAGTGTACTCATTAGTCAAGTTTTTGAATTCACTGATTTCTTTCTTAATGGTACTTAAAGTGCTGAAATAGTCATGATAATCTTTCCAATATTTGGTGACAGAAAGGTCATCGTTAATTTCATCGACTTCATCATCATCGAGGTTATTATCAACCACGACAAAGGACTCGTCTTTAGTGGAGATCTTAGACAATTGTTTGGTTAATGTGGTAATTTTGCTTAATCTTTGTTCCAATTCATCGACATTAACTGGAGTTTGGAAATTCATTTTGTAAAAACGTGGTTAGTTGTTGTGTGAAGTAGTAAACAAATGAGGTATTTGTTAATTGGTAAAAGAAAAAACAGCAAATTACAAGAAGGAGAGGGATTTCAGGGGGTTTTATATCTTAAGCAATAGCCGAAGGGGAATAATTGTTGAGTCATGAAGAGGAGTAGCCTTTTACAATAACAGCATCTTTTCTTTTGTTGCTGGGGAATGACCTATTATATTCCTTTACGCTTCACGACTCATAACCCCAGACAGTAGGTAGTGTAAATAATTCAGTATTTACTCTAAGAGTTTCCCCGGATTATTTAAAAACATCAGTCCTTAATTCAGGGGAGATTCGCTATCAAAGCAAATTTGAATGTTATAATATATCGCCGATATGCGGTAACGGGATCTTTTGAATTCTGACAGCTGTGAAGATGGGAACAAAATTATTTAAGTAAATGGCCTGGCATTTTGTTCGCTGAAGTTTTAACTAACGGGGTCAAAAGTTTCCCCAAAGCAGAGCTATTTCATCAGCTTGCTCAACAAAATTCAGTGTTGTTAGTACAAGTACCCCATGTTTTACAGAAGTGGGTATTTTCATTGAAACTTGGTTTTTTATCCATTTCATCTGCAACCAACTGTATTTATCCAATTAAAATACCCTCAATCCTATTTTACAAATATTCTTACCCAACTTGTTATAATAATTTGATGCTTTAAATGTTGAAATTTTTGTGTCACTTTTTAATAATATACACGTGATACCTTTTACCCAATTAGGAAAAAGGTAAACAAAAACAACTCTAGTTTGTAAAAAAAGAATGTTACACAAAAACCTTCATTAGTTAAATATCAATTACTTGCCTCTAAATCATATAAAGAGCAAGAATCCCACCTGAAACAATATTTTACTGATTGTTGATATAACAACTATAATCACCCACTTATATCTCTTCAAAACACAACTTATGGAAAAAATGGCCAGTGAAATTCAACCACTTCATCAAAAGACTCTTGATAGCAATGCTATCTTGAAGAAAAAACTTTTCGAAAAAACCGGAAGGTAAGTAACAACCATTCAAAATATCTTAGATAATTACTAACAATCAGACCTAATGCTTCATTTGCTTCCCCAACAGATAAGATGATGTCTCCAACCACTCAAAAATTAAAAAACCACAAATCCAGATTCCTCACAAAAAAAATCGGCTCTAAGCTCAATCTATCCTCAAAGAGTAAATTATCTTCAGTCCAAGGTAAGTCAGAAGACGATATCTTGAAGAAAAAACCAGCGGCTAAGAACGAAAAAGAAATTGATGATGATAATGATGATGAAATTATGAAAAATATCGATTTAAATGATATTTAAACTTTTGGTTGGCTTTTTTAAGTTACATTCTTTATTCTTCTATTTTTTTTCTTGACTTTTGGATTCTTGTGATTACTGTCATTAGCATTTTATACATTAATGATACCTGTTATATTAAATATTTGTAGTTTTGGATTATGTTCGATAAATGTTATGTCATTGATGTCAGATTGACAATTTTGGTGATTATCAATTGTGGTAAACATTTAAATCAATTGCCAGATATCAATCTACAAGATTTATGTTCAGATGACTTCATTAATACTATGTACAAATACAAAATGTTTTTAATTTTCAATTTCAATTTTACTTTCTAGCATCACTAGCGGTATTTAATAATAAAGCTTCATTATCCAAGATAATCTTATTTGGAGATTTTGACAAGATTTCTGCAATTTCTCTAGCAGTATCTAATCTTTTTAATTCCACATAATCTTTTGATTTTTTAATTGCTTCCCCAATTAATTCTGCAGATTTAGCTTCCCCTTGAGCTCTAACCACCATTTGTTGTTTTTCTTGTCTAGCTTTATCAACCACAAAGGCGGCTTTTTGAGCATCTTGTTGAGCAATTTGTTTGGCTTCAACTGCATGAGTGAATTCTGGTGAAAATGTCATATAAGTTAATGAAACATCATCTAATAAAATATGAAATTTTGAAGCTCTTCTAACTAAATTATCACGAATTAATCTAGAGATTTTTTCTCTTTGAGTAATTAATTGTGAAGCATTAAATTGAGCCACAACTGATTTTAAAACTTCATTAATAATTGATGGTAAAACTCTTTCATCATAGTCAGTTCCCAAAGTTCTATAAATACTGGCCAAATGTTCAACTGATGGTTTTGATAAAACTCTACAAGTAATATTCACCATTTGTAAATCTTTAGTACCGGTTAAACTAGAAACGTTTCTTGGTTTGGCTCTAACATCATAATCAATTGGTTTTTGAATTAAAGGAATGGCCAAATGAGTACCTTCATTATAAATGGTTGGTTGAATACCTCCAACACGTGAATAAATAATGGCTCTATGACCACCTTCAACATTAAAAATTGAAGCATTGAAGGCAAAAATCCCAGCTCCTAATAATAATAAAGCTCCTAATCCAGCCATTGGAGCTTTCGGAATTCTAGCTCCACTCCCTGGAGGAGGGTATTGAACCTGTCTGGCTCTTGATCTTAACTCTCTAGCCAACTTTTCCCAATTTGGTTGATTCATTATGAACTGATTGGTTATTTAACTCTTCAATTCTACTCTAAAATTTGCCATCCAATTTTTTGTTAAATTTTCAAAATGCTGGAAAAAATAAATGCACGTGAACGGTCTGGTGATTGTATGTGTCAAAATTTAAACATATAATAGGTAACCAGATGATAATAACAACATTGATGTTGTCAATTAGGAATGCAAATATTTCTACAGTTGAGATATTGCGAGTTCTGCAGAATAGCTTGGTTTCAATTAGATAAGGATTAATTGAAAAGAAAAACAATCTCAAAGACATAATAATGGACGAGGACCCTATACATTTGGTTTTTTATTAGTTAATTTTTGTGTAATTAATCAAGCCACTCAGAGCAGCGTGTCATGAATTGGCCAGCTTGATAGAATCTTCGTTGAAAAAATTTAGGAAAATTGGGTGATTTTCTTGGATATAAATTGAATAAAAACATTAAAATTCTACAATCGATAGCTTAAAGTTTTCCACACTTTTCAAACTAAAATCGTTGAAGATCAAAAAAGGAAACATTTCATGGCTTTATCAGCCTGGGTTAAATACTCAACAATAACGATTTTATCGATTAAATATATTGAATGCAAATTATTTGATGAAATATTCAAGCATGAAAATCAAGACAAAGAAACTTTAATTACTAGAATTAATTTTTTGATCAAATATGGGTCAAAAATTCACAAAATCCCAACTATCCCACATATTTATTGTTACTTATAAAGTATATTCAATTTTCAATATGTTGCTATTGAATACAAACATAAAAACATTAATACTTACACTTGCGATTTCCTTAAATTGAATTACAAACCATCTTATGTGAAAAATCATGCTTCTCAAACATTGCCTATTCGGAATAAGTTCATTAAGGGAATATTAAATTACTGATTAGCACCAAAAACTATTTTCATATCTCATAAACACTTTGAAAACTTTTTTGCAAAAAAAAAGAATTATCCCTCAATATGATGATCGTGTGATCAATATTTCAGATGAGTTTTT
>JBAKFZ010000179.1:0-26909 GCA_037355385.1 Saccharomycopsis sp. FM-2023a
GATAATATTAATAATAATAATATTAATAATAATAATAATAATAATAATAATAATAATCATAATAATAATAATAATAATAATAGTAATAATAATAATAATGGTAATAATATTAATGAATCGTTAAGTTTGAAAACTGCTGGAGTTACTACCAAAAATTTGGAAAATCAAATAAGTCCACTAAAGTCTGGAGAAAAAACTGCATTCAGTGATACCAGTTCAAATTATGGAGAAAATGAAATGACTTCAATAATTTATTCTAAAAATCAAGATATTTCCACTCAAACAATCTTACAAAACTTCTCAAAACTTACAATGGATGAAAACTTTGATGAAAATAAATTAAATGCGTATCCTAATGGTCCTCGAGATATTTACAATAATCAATTATTCTTATATTCTCAACCAACTTTAAAAGAAATTCAAAATTACGATGTTATTATTAACGTGGCTAAAGAAGTTTTACACCCTTTTCCAAATGCTAAATTTGAAGATTATGAAAATACAAATATATTCAAACCATTAAAAGATACCAATAATCGAATCTTTCAAAGAATTTTTAAAAAAAATGATCCAATCTACTATTATGTACCTTGGGTTCATACTTCGAAACTTTGCTTAGATTTCCCAATCTTGATCAAAATCATTGAAAACGGCATTAAAAACAACTCAAAAATCTTAATTCACTGTCAATGTGGAGTCAGTAGATCAGCGTCACTTGTGATTGCTGCAATAATGAAAATTGAAAAACTAATCCTAACCGATGCTTACAACTACGTCAAGGAAAAAGCCAAAGATATTTCTCCCAATATGACATTGATCTTTCAGTTAATGGAATGGGGCGATATTATTGGTTGTGGAGTGGCAAAGAGTCCTGGTTATTATGATCCAAAATTCAAAAATAAACAAATTGGTGAGCCTGATAATTAAAGTTTATAAATTTCCATTCAATTCATTTTCAAGTTTTTTAATTTACATTTTAGCTATATTTCAGATAATTTCAAAAAGACATTTTAGCATCTTACAATTGTACTGTAATTCTTATGAAACAATAACATACAATAAAACTAAGTAAACATAAAAATAAAAATAAAATGCAAATGTATATCTATTTCGAATCTATAATGGGACATCTTTACCCATGAACATACTAAAAATCAAATAAAAATTAAGTAAAGTTATAAATCCCCAGATTCCAATTGACAAAACCTGAATGATTTTACCATTACTCATATCTTTGAGAGCAATGATTTCATCATCATCATTATTCAATAAATTTTCTTGATCATCTTCAATTTCAAATTCATTAAACGATAAATTATTTAATGGTATATTTTGTTGTTGATTCAAATTATTTTGATGATGAATTGATGATTTCTTGATTTCAACTTTCATAATTTCCTTACTATTGGTAAAAATAATTAATGGTGCTGAAACTATTGGTAATAATAAACTTAATAAAACTTGACTAAAATTTAAAATCCACGATAATCCTTCTCTACCACTGATTAATGATAAAATTAAACAAGGAGCAATGGCGATAGTTCTGGTGATAATTCTTCGAAGTGAAGGACTAATTGTCCATTCTAAAAAACCTTCTGAAACCATTTGCCCTGCTAATGTACAAACCACTCCTGCTGATAATCCTGAAAACAATAAAGCTAATGCAAAAACAATGCCTGCACTCTTTGATAAATTACTACTCAATAAATTATAAATTGTAAATAAATCAGCATTTTTTGAATCTTTTGAATCTTGTGAAAATGTTGCAGCGGCAATAATCAAAATGGCAGAATTAACAAACAATGCAACTGTAAATAATGAAACAATCAATTCGGTAATAGTATAAGACATTGTTTCATCAATAGCATCAATTGAAGGTTTATAATTTTCATCAATACTGTCTTCAAATTCATCACTTGGTATATAATTTCCCATTTTGATATCATATTCTTTTAATCTTGGTTGAACTAATCCTGAGCCTAAATATAATGAATGAGGCATCACTGTAGCTCCTAAAATTGCCAAACTAATATAAAGTCCATCATTTTCAATAATGGTCTTTGAAGGTAAATAACCATTTAAAATTTCTTTCATTGTAACATTATTTGAAACATTAACAAGTTCAATGGCAAAACAAATCACTGTTCCAAGTACAAAACAACTAACAAATGCTTCAAAAATTCTAACAATCATCATAGTTCCATTTGGTCTATAAGCCATCAAAACGATTAACACATCAATAATCGTTAAAACCACTCCTAAAAATAATGGAATACCAAATAGTATATTCAAAGAAATCGCGGTTCCAATGACTTCTGCCAAATCCGTAGCAATAATGGCAATTTCTGTCAAAATATACAAAGCAATATTAGTTCTTTTACCAAAATTTTTTTTGCAATTTTTAGCAAGGTCTAATCCAGTAACGGCTCCTAATTTTGCACATAACAGTTGAAGGAAAATTGCCATAATATTAGAAATGAAAATCGAACATAATAATTTATACTTGAATTTTGAAGCCGTAACTGAAGTTGAATAATTTCCTGGATCCATGAACGAAACTGAAACCATGATCCCTGGGCCTAAAAAACTTATATATTTCTTGATGATTCGCCATAGATTTCGAATTTGTTCTGTTCTTGTCATTGAAGAAGATCCAGGTAGTTGAGGGAAGTTCGTTGAAGAAGGTCGTAATATTATTGTGGATGTGGGAATTGTGTTTATTGAATTTATATTATCATCATTGATTATTTCATGGTTATTGTTGGAAGTTTTGGAATTTAAGGTGGAGGCAGAGAAAAGTGGCTTCGACTGCTGGAGTCCCTCTGTGAGCAGCTCATCCATTTCCTGATGTTGTGATGGGATATTGATAACTAATTTTGGGTGTTGTTTATAAAAATTATTCTTCTAAAAAATCCAAATCGTCGTCCGCTGTCCAAGGTCCGCAGCCGGCTAGCGCATCCTGTACAGTTCTCGACATTTGAATAACTACAATTGTTAGCAAGATTTGTTTTATCTCTTGAAAATCGTCTATTAATCATTTCCTTTTGATCACCGCCCACCAGTTGTCTCTCTCATACCCACTACGCACCACTTCTCCCCCGGCCTGCACCGCATCAGCTTCTAATTCACCCTTTTTGTACAAATGATAATATCTCATCCTAGCGTCTGGTTCATCTTTAGCTTCTTCTTTAACTTCTTCTTCTTTCTTTTTAGATTTGCCTTTCTTTTCCTTCTTCTTTTGTAAGACCCAGGGAACCAAAATGTCTTGAGGCATTCCTTCTTTCCAACCTCTTCTGGAATTTTGTTGTTCAAGGGCCCACACATAAACCAAGGCTTCTCCATCTTTATTCAATTTATTCAAAATATGTTTAAGAGCTTCGATTCTTCTTTCACTAGTAGAGAAATGGTGGACCACTGCAATGGAGATAGCAAAATCAAAACTATCATTAAAATGCGGTAGCTTTAATCCATCAGCAATAATAGTATCAGAATGAGCTTGAATTTTCGCATTGTTTTTATAAGCTAATTCAACAAGTTTTTCAGAATGATCACTACCAATAATGAATACCTCTTTATTAATCCCTAAATATTTTCCATTCCCACATCCTATGTCTAATCCTACGGATCCAGCACTTCGTGTTTTCATGAATTCCTCAACAATTGGCCAGGGTTTGTATCTGGTCAGAGAGAAATGAGACGCAATCTCATTATAAATATTGTGAACATAAAGTTGCTCTCTAAGAGACGGGTCCTCGACCAGTCTCATCTTCCGTTCTTCCTCTTCTGTTGACATAATTCGGTTGAGTTGTGAATAATAATATATCAATTGCAAAAAAAGAGGATCTTGTGAAATTTTTTTTTTTTTTTTGATTTTTTTCTTGTAGAAGGAAAATGTCAAAATTGTTGATCTCTCCAAATTACTTAATTAACCAACATCTTGAGACATCATGAAGCTGGTCTTCTCGCTTATTCTCCCGTTTAGTTGGGTATTCATCACTTATGTTGGTCTTCAATTGTACCAATCGTTGAATCCTACCAGCAAAGAAATCACCAATAACATTATTCATGACCTACTAAAAGACCCATTACAAGATGTCTTTTTTGAAATCCCAGTCTTCATCACTTCTGGTGATAAATTCATTTTCCCTGACTTATCTGAAGCCACTCAAGTCCAATTGAATCATGAACTTAATAAATCAAATTTACAAATGAATCATTATGGTATCAAATTAATCGATAATCATTTTGTTAATGATTCATATCTTTATAAAATCACTAATAAACTTTATGACATTCGACTAATTTTAGGTGATTCTGAATCGATTTATTGTGACCCATTTGATAACTTTGCAGTGTTATATCATACTTTACAAAGTGTTTATAGTAACGACTTACCATATTTTATTACCCAGTTACTTTTGAATAATTTTTTTAAAGAAGAAATTGAAATTTATCAATCATCAAATATAATGGGAGTTGAAAATATTGAATATTTCTTGAAAAATATCAATTGCTTGAATCTCATAGTTCTAGGAGAATCTCCATTAGATGCAAAGATTCTGGACTTCAAAAATGATTATGAGAGTTTTTTACAAAATACTTTAAATTTGAATATTAGTGTTGGGCTTGAGCTTTTAAAAAGTACTTCTAATTATTTTGATAATCTCTTCGAAGGGAAATCACAATTACCAATCGAAATTCTTAATGACGATTTTTTTAAACAATCTACTTTTCCCAATGGTTACCATTCAGTAGAAATCATTTATTACAAAAATAATTTTCAGCCAAATATTTCTTCAGGAATTTATTTCAGGAACTCCACTAAGACAATTCTTTTGTTTGAAGACATTACCAAAGTTCCAGGAGCCCAGGATGAAACATTTATTAAGTTCGATGATTTGAAATTTCCCATTGAATCAACTCTACAAAACTTGTACTCAATTATGTCTTCACCTCGTTCTAAAAAGCAAAGATTGATCAGGAAAGATATCTTGATTAGAAACTCTATTGTAAAGAATTTTTTCAAATTGGCAAGTCAATTGGGACAATTAAAAGATTTGGAAAGTTTAATGAAAATTGACCTTTCTAAAAAATTCAGAGAAATCTTAGATTTAAGAAACAAGGCAACTGAGTTGATCAATAAAGAAAATGATTTACTGAAACTTGATGATTATGCACAAAGTTTGAGTTTGTTAATTAGTTTAAATGAAGATTGTAGTTTTCTGGTGAAAACATTAAATAGTTTATTATAGTATGCGTTGTTGCTACAGTCCTGTAGGTTTCCAATTCTCAATAACTTGTTTTTAATTAAGTAAAAATAGTTTTCCTTCTATTTACTCAAATAGTAAAAGTAAAAAAAATGCCCTCACTCAGAGTCGAACTGAGGATCGCTACATTACTAGTGTAGCGCCTTACCAACTTGGCCATAAGGGCGGATCTGACAAGAAGAACATTGTTGAGTCCATATAGATCAGCCTTGAATAAGGAATACAAATCTGGTTTATCTCTGGATTTTAGAATGTCCATATAATGTTTGAAATGATCATGTAAATTTTACTACTGCTCATCTAAAATTGACGAAGTTATAAGCAAATAAATACTGAGCACCTGACAATGTAACTCAATAACACTCTCCTTAATTTAACTTTGTTCCATCAATTATAATTGAAGGTATCTCAGAAAAGTTTGACAAGGTTATTTAATCTAATTAAAGTACCCAAAAAGAGTCACAAAATTGTTTTTGCAATTGTTACTTATGCCAATTTCTTTATTTTAATCAAATATTCAAACAATATGGGGTCAATGACGAAGATCAAAGACAAAAGAGAGAAACACATGGAAAGGAAAGACAATAGCAATGCTGAACTTGCAAAAGATAAGCCATATTCTCAAACATCAATGAGACTTGAAGACAAATAAAATCCATTTAAATCATTTGGTAATTATGCTAATAAAAATATTCAACGTCAAGGTAATTATCAAGTTGTTGGAGTAGCAAATACTTTACAAAATCATCAACCTCGATATAAAGAGACTTGGGAAGAACATAAAAAAAATATTAAGAGAAAAGAAATTAAAAGAGTTAGAAGAAAAAAGACAACAATAATTACAATAAATTTATCAAGGCGTTGGAATTATTGATAATATAAATAGGGACAGCTATAATCCAGATGATTTGAATAACTTACTTAGTAATTATGATACTAATGATTTTAATAACAATCTTTAAGGAGCTGAAGCTGTTCAACAACAACAAATCACTGGAGAAGAAGCAGTGTTAGAAGACAACAAAGGTGAAGCTTCATATTCTCGTGGGAAAGCCGTTGATACAACTAGAAACATTATTCAAATGGCTGATGAAGCATACGCTTCAGGAATGGATACAATAGGAGTGTCAGGATCATATTCAAAAAACTTTTATGATGCATAAAGTCATCTTGTTTTAGGTACAACTCAAAATGAATTAGCAAAAGAAAAAGCCAAAGAGTTGAGAACTATTGGTAATGTTTTTCAAGCTCCAAGTGTTCCATTTAGTGAAAGCTGAGTCGTATGAAAGTCAAAGAACTAAAACGAATTGCTAGTATTATTGAGACACGGCTCAAGAAATGATGATAACCTCAGGAGATATCAACAATCTGAGTCAAGAGTCAAAGAATGTTTAGGTTATTATCCAGGAATGTATGACGGAGACTCTGCTCAAGAAAGAAGAACAAAAGAATCAATTTTAAAACAAAATCAAAATTATTCAATTATTGATGGAGATGATGAAAAATTGTAAAATGAGCTAGAGATTAATCAAAATTCGAGTATTATTCATGAACAAGCAAAAAATCTGAAAAAGTTAGCAGAAAATATGAATGCTGAAGTTGCTGAACAAATTGCTAGAATTGTTAATTTAAGTGAAGGAGTTGATGAAGTTAAACTTCAAGTTAGAACTACAACAACAAGATCAAATAGAATTGCGGGAAAATGAGTAGTTTCTCTCTATGGAAGTTGAGTTTTTGGTTTCTGGCATTTTATTTTTTGTAATCTTTATTACATACATTTAAAGTTGTTTACGTAAATTAAAAAAAATAGTAGTAATCTTGAAAATAAACAAAACAAAATAATTATAGACCACAATAAATAAGCTATCAGGTTAACAATTAAACTATTAGCTCAAATTACAATAATATGCGTTGTAAGCTGAAATGTGTGTGTCTGATTTCCATGTTGTGCAATGGCTCACAACCAATGTTTGTTTTCATTTTTTGAAATTGAATTATCAACACAAAGTTGAAACAGCAAAATAGGAAAGAATAATTTCAACAGTATTTAACAAGATGAAATACTCTTATCGAAAAACAATATTGTTTATTTTGGCCAGTACCCTACTACTTTTAGGGATTTTTAATTCCGAAACCCAATATCAAAAATTCAAACAGGATCCTAATGTTGTTGCCTTTCATCAACAAATGGTAACCCATCCTGCAATTGTTGATTTTCAAGACTGGTATCAACAAAACATCGAAGCTAGTCCGATTTATAAACATGCAGTTTATAAAGCTTCAATCGCTTATGAAAAAGCTTCGATGTTCAAGTCTTATGCTCATTCAACTGTGATTGATCCACTTATTATTGATATTTTGATTCCTTTAAAAGATAAAGTCTCCAAAGTAATCACCGAATACTACAATTCATTTTTGCATCCTTATGTTTTAATATCAAAGACTTTCAGTGAAGATAAATCAAATATTTATTTGCAAAAATTTAATGATTATTATGAAATTGTTAGACCTCATTTGAAAATGTATTACATTATTATTTCTAGTCAAGCAAGAGCTTATTGGTTTAAACTTAATAAACGTTTTTGGGAGTTTAATAGTCTTCATGTTTCTCCGAGAATTAATTTTATCAAGTATTATTCGATTGAAAAAATTTGGGAAAGTTATATTAGTGTTAGAATCACTTATTATGCTTCTTTGTTACCAGTTTTGAAAAAATCAATTTATAATTTCAATCATGTTATTATTCCTACTTATTTTACTCATCTCAAGGATGAAGTTAATAATGTTTTAATTCCCCAAGTTTCTGAAGACTATCATAGTATTATTGCGCAAATTACCAAATTTTACAAATCTTCTTATAAAGCTTATATTTACCCATTTATTCTCAAGCCAATCAATTATTATAATAAGGAGATTTATCCAAAATTTAGTGATGTTTATGAAAACACAATTGCTCCTGAAATTTTTTCAATTTACGAAAGTGTGATTTCAAATGCAAAATTACTTTATTTTGATTACCTTAAACCAACTTTTTTCTTACTTCTTGCCACTGTTAAAGATAACCTTGATCCATTTTTGAAAAATAGTGAAGGCGATTATTACTTTAATGTTTTAGTGAAAAGCATTTTCAGTTCTCTTAGTAATAATTATTCACTTTTGGAAAGTAAATATTATGAATTCTTGACTTCTGATCCTTTAGATGAAGAAATCGCAAGATTATCATCTTTGCTATCCAAATATGCCGTCACCTCAATGATGACTTATACTGCTGCCACAGCTACTGCTTCATCAATTAACCCATTGGAAAGTAAAATTTTTGATAGTTCAGTTAAATTTCTTCATGTTGAGCCAGAAACTGCCGAAATTATCCCTGTTCAAAATCAAATCAAACGTTGGCAAGTTTTGGTGGATGAAACATTAAATGACATTATGGAAGATTTCCATAATGAATTTATTGATTATCAATCTGCTTATGTTAATAATGAGTTTAAGGTAAATCTTCAAAATAATGTTAAAAAATTAAATGACTTTATCAATAATGGTTATGTTGATCTTCAAAAATATATTCGTTTAATTGATAGTGTGGAACTTTTTCAAAATTCTGAAGGATTTATTATTAATTCAAATGATATTGAAGAATTATCTGGAGAAAAATCTAATAATTCATTAAATTACTTTATTAATGAATATCCCGACAATGCAGCTGACTCTCATGGCTTGACTTATGACAATTATTCTCAACTTATTAATGAAGTTTTGTATCTTAATGATCTTGGTTATAATATGACCATCATTGCCAAAGCGGAAGCAGATGAAAATTTTCAAGGTAGAGCTTATATTTTAAGAGAAGTTTTGACTGGCAAAAATGTTAGCGTTTCATTTGGCGAAGTTACAAATTGGGGATCTGATTTTGATTTTGATACTTTCCCACTTTTCAGTCCAGGTGAATATATTGTTCAATCTGATCTTTTGAAATTTATTACAGTTACCATTTCTCCACAAAACGTTATTGACAAAATTACTAGAGTTCTTGTTAGAGAAACATTTACTAATGTTAGAGAAGGTCTTGAACACAAAACAGATATTATGAAAAATGTTTTCGAAAATGGATTTTATGAAATTCAAGAAGAATTTAACGAGATGAAATATTCATTTTTAGAAAAATTCGATGATTTCTCCGAAACGATTTCAGATGAATGGGATAAACAGTTTATTGATTTACTTCAACATGAACCGAAAGGTCCAGAAGATGATGAAGGATTATTATTTGATATCAAAGAGATTGGTGGAGAAATTACTGATCATGAGTTAATTGAATTTTATGAGTCTAAAAAGGAACTCTATGATGTTGAACTCGAAAAAAAGAAAAGAGAAAGAATCAGAATTCATCATACTAGTAATTGGAGAAATTTCAAAGAATTTTATAAAATTAGAAAATCTCTCAACGAAGCCCGTCAAAAACTAATTGATCTTGAACCAGATCTTGAACCAACTCATAAAGTGGCTAAAGAATTTGATAATGTCGTTGGAATTTTGGTATCAGAAGCTCGTCAATATCTTGATATTTTAAGAGCTCAAGCTAATTTGAAATTTCAATTTAGAGAAGAAAGAGAGTTACGCGATAGAGCTAATCGATATTATAAATTTAATCCACCAGTTGAACCAACTGAAAAAGAAATTGAAGAAAAATTAAAAGAATCTAAAAAAATTGAAGAAGAACGTGAAAAAACCAATGAAAAAGTTCGTAAAGAAGCTGAAAAATTGAAAAAATTAAATAACGTTATTTTCTTAAAGGGTAAACCTGATATTGAAGAATATATTCAAGCTAAATTACATCGTCCAAAGAATCCTGATGAAATCATTCCCGAATTGGAAAACAATGAAAATGTTGAATATTATTATGATAATGATGGTTATGCTTATGATGGTTTTGAAGGATTAGATGAAGGAAGTGAAGCTTATTCTGTTTCAGAAGATGACAAAACTTTTGATTATTCTGATGAAGAAGATTTTGAAAAAAATGATGAGAAACCAGTTGAATCAAATGAGGAAGAAGAAGAAGATGATGATGATGATAAACCTGAAAAATCAGTCGAAGATAAAGCGGAAGATAAAGTTGAAGAAAAAGTCGAAGAGTCACTAGAAGAATCTCAGAAAGTTGAAAAAGCCGAAGCAGAATTCGAAGAATCCGAAGAGGTTGAAAATTGTAAAGTAATTGAACCAGAGGAGAACGAAGAAACTGATGAAGTTGAATCTCAGAACATTGAAGAAGAAGAATCAAGTAATGATGGTTTAAAAGAAGAAAAAAAAGAAGAAGAAGAATCTATTGAAGGAGATTTTGAATATAGTCACGAAGAAACTGTTTCTGGGACTGTTGAAAACACTTCATCAACTGAATCACTTAAAAGCTTCGAAACCGCTTCACCTACTGTTGAATCCAACTCATCTTTTACAGAAGCTACAATTAAAGATGAACTTTAATGATTTTTTGTATAACTAGTTATTAAAATTAAAATTTCATTTTTTACCTTTTTAGTACCAATAAACGTTATTTTTTTACAAGTTGTAATAAACAATAATAAAGGGTGTAATTGAAACTATATGGCATAAAACATAATATAACTAAAAATAAGAGCAAAATAATCTATTAATAATATGAGGACATGAAACCACAAAGATTATCTATTGTAGGTAACATCCCCTCGACTAGTTGTTATTTGTCATTAGATTTCTTGTGTAACATTCCAAACATTGCCATTGAACCAAGAGCAAACCCACCAACGGAGAATAACAAAACGGCGTTTTGGGGTTCTGGAACCATATTAGTTCTTCTAATGGCGGTAGAAGCAAATCTTTTAATGAGTAAGCTTGAAGCAGGAAGCATGTTGTAAATTGTGAGGAACGTTATTGTTGTAATTGATGAAGAATATTAATGAATAGATTGTGATTGATACAGGATATTTCAGTTTTTATAGTTTTGGCAATGCTCTTAATAGGTTATGCGGCTACTCAAACCATGACACAAAATGACTAGTTTTCTAAAAGAATTTCTTAAAAAGTGACACAAAATTTCGGGAAAGTGATATTCAGAACCGTTATCAGGAAAAGAACGGCTGAATGGTAATTCTATTCGGCTGATAAAACTTTGAAGTCGCATGATTTTGATAGCACTCTATTATTTGCGTGGTTGGTGACACCCTTAAGTTGAATCTTAGAAATTTCAAGCTGAGGTTTTTTACATTTTTGAAGCACACAAATACAGATAAAAAAAGATTAAAAAAGTCGTTCCAAGTTTTTGACAAGCTTGTTAAAGTAAGTACTTTGATTATAAGTCATGGATCATAAATACCTTTTCAATTTCAAAGTCTACGAGTACTCAAATAAAAACAGTATTGAACATATTGCAATTTCTCAAAAATCTCAAAAATGGCTGTTAATAGTGTTAATCATAAGGCATTAAAGCAAGATTAGATTGAAGATAATGGAAAGTGTTTATCTTTTTTTTACTTGAAGTGCCATCACAAATATCAAAAATTGCTTATGGTAAGAATTGTTTTCACAATAAATAAACAGATTGAATTTTTTAGAAGAGAAGACACCAGTAATGCAGCTGTACCAGGCTAAATCATTCAGTGTCATTAATCAAGATCATGTACTCAAAATTTTCTCCATGATTTGTTAAGAAGACATTTGTCAATCAAAATTATAAAACCAATGTCAATTTATTTAGTTATTTATATCATGGTTCGTTCAAGAAACGATGAAGAACTGATCATAGAATACTGTAGACGCTTGGATACAATACTTACATTTCAAACCAACTTAAATATAATATTGTACATAATAAACCATATATTTTATAAGAAAATAATATTACTAAAAAATTTTTTTTGTCTTTATAATTCTTTATTGTATAATCAATCATTCAAATGTCACTAGGAAAATAAAAGAAAGCTAAAGCAATAATGATGTAAGTACCTAACAACATGGCTCCTTCTAACCAATTACTCTCCCCATCTAAAATTAAGAAATTAGTAATAAAAACAGAAACAAACAAAACAGCAGTTTCAAATAAACTGAAATATAAATTCATTGGAACATCAATGGCCCAACCAACAAGAACCATAAATGGGGTAACAAAAAGGGCAATTTGCATTGAAGATCCAACAGCCACACCAATTGCCAAATCCATTTTATCTTTCATGGCCACAATAATGGCAGTAACATGTTCAGCAGCATTACCAACAATCGGAATCAAAATAAGACCAATAAAAGTCTTTGAAAGTCCAGTTTGTGAGACAATTTCATCAATTGAGCCCACAAGATAATCAGCAGAAATGGAAACAATAATAGTAGTGACGGCAAGAATGGTCAATGAGCTAGTAACACTAAGTTCATCATCGTTAGCTTCAACATTATCTAAAGAAATTGGATTTCTAGGGAAATCAGTTGATTCAATACCTCCACGAATGTTATCAGTTTCTTCATCAAGTTGTTGTTCACTTTCTTCAAAAATTGCTTTGTGAGTAACCAATTGGAAGAAAAGATAAAGAACATAAACCACCAATAAGACCACTGAAGTACTTCTAGAAAGAGACAAAATTTCTGGAGACGGATTTTCTGGGGTAGCTGGGGTTTCTGAAGATGAAGAAGCAGCAATTGTAGCATTAAAAGCAGCAGGAATCACTAAAGAAGAACAAGCAAGAGCCATTAAAGAGCCCATAGTTTGAGCCACGGTCTTGGAGAACAGTTGTTGAGTTCTGTTATAACCACCCAAGACAAAACAACATCCGAGGACAAGTAATAAGTTGGAAAGAATAGAACCCAACATGGAAGCTTGGACAATACGAATTTGACCTTCTCTCAATGCAATAATACTAACGATTAGTTCCACAGCGTTACCAAAGGAAGCATTGAGAAGAGCTCCGGCAGTTTGTCCAATATGATCAGAGATACATTCGGTACTAAAGGCTAAGACACTGGCCAAAGCACAGATACTTAAGAAGTTAAAGGAAAAGACCATCATGGCACTCCATTCTAAGAATCCGGCCAATAAACCCAATGGGAGGAAGATAAGAAGAACATTGACAGGGGAAGATTTGAGGGTCAAAAGCACAGCTTTTTGGGCCAGAGCGAAGACAGAATCTTTAGAGCTCATGGTGATGGAACTTGAGATGTAGTTGAGAATAGCAACGGAGTGTGTGAGATAGGAGGGAAGGAAGATGTTTAGTGATTTGTTATTCGTGGAGGAGTTTATCAGTTTATTTTGAAAATATTTTGCGTTGCCCCAGAAATGGCGGGAATTTGAGAGAATTTGGGAGGTTGGCTTCCTAGCTGGGAGAGTTTGCAAGCACCCTACCCTGTCTCTGTGCTGTGCTAGCTAGGCTGATGGCCTTGTAACTGGCTTACTTTTTCTAGTTAGACGAAGTCTGGAACTACGCTATCTACAGGTCCCTTCCAAAGTTGTTGACATACTTATCAGCGGTTGTCGGTTGTTCATCGTCAGCGTTAAGCTACGCTTGCCGAATCATCCTGTCACTGGAATTAATTCTCATGGATGAGTAACATCCATCCCGACAGAAAATACGAGGCAATTCAAAACAAGATCAACAACAGCACATGTTTGTTTCCAGATTTGGTCTGTTTCTTGTTCCCAATTCTCCCCAATTTGTCAACTTCAGAGACTTTAATCAAGCATGAAATTGTAGAATCTTGGTAGATTGTTTTTTTAAACAATAGAACAACTTAAGTTTGATCAGATCAGAGCTCTCCAAGACAAAAGAAAAAAGCCTTTGTTCTTAGTGTTGTTCAGCTGATATAGCGTTGATCAATTCTCATATAGACAAAACATGTTATATTGAAAACAACGCTGGAAAGCGTAGGTGCTTTGAATTTATGCAGGGAACAACACCTTAATCTCTCAACATGATTCAAAAATACATAGTATAATTAATGGATGTAGCCATGATAACTTGTTGAAGATTTTGAAATAACTATTCGCTTCAAAATTCAATATGTTAATATGATTTTTCATATAAATCCATCATGATTATCAAATAACGTCAATAAGGTAGGCAAACGGGTATCTAATGATATCTTACATTAAGTTTATGAAGCTCTTCAGAACATCCGGTTGAGGGCTTTACATTTCTGTATTTTAAATATCATTATAATTTGATAGACAACCGAACGGACATCTTTTTTGAGCCATATTTTAAATAAAGACCCAGATCCAATCATCAAATTTCAGTTACCAAAATTTTTTCCCACTCACCCCTCATTGATGTCAATCAGTAATCTATTTTGGCAAGTTTTATAATAGTGAAATCAAAAAAGTTGTTAATATTGCTGTTTGAAAATAAGTTACTCGTTTGGAAGAAAAAAAGGTTGAAGGTATGGAAATTCTCAAAAACTTTCTGTAAAATCAGATTTCAAAGAAATTGAGAACCCGAGTGTTTTGTATCAAGTGACATGATTGTTAGTTAATGTGTTTATTGGTTGAGAAAGGATTTTGTTTATTAGCCTTGATAGTCATTTTTATTTTCTCTTAGTTTTGTGTAAGTAAAAATATAAACCCCAAATGTCATGCAAGTTTTTTCTCAGCATTGACGGCACTTATTTTCTCATTTTGACAAATCCCCATCAAATACTCACCAATGAAACAAAAACAACTTAAAATAGGGTAAAATATCGTATACAAATATTTTTGCTCAACTTGTAGTGGTACATTCAGTTCTCTTTGGAATTTATGGTGGGGTATTAAGTTACTTATAAAAGTTGATCATTCAGGAACCACTTACGTTAAATAGGGGTAATAGAATGTCATATACGAGATTACACATTCAGAGATTAATTTAGATATATCAAGAAATAAAAGTGTTTAATTGGTAATAGCCAATTGCTTTGTTTTTAAGTCTTCCAATCTTTTCTAAGCGATAATTGATTCAATTGATTCTGGAGGACTCTTTTCCAATTCTTTTTCACTTTTATCAAATTTTTCAGCAAGACAATCATGATCATCAGATTTTCCAATATCAATGGTAAGAACGTTTTTCTCATTTTCCTTTGATAAAGTATAATGAACAAAATATACTGGTAATGAACAAAAAACAAATAACAAAAAACAACTGAGAAAACATCTGTAACTGAGTATAAATTAGACATTGAAAATACTATTATAGAGATTGTAGGTATCGTAGCTTTCCTTCATCCAACTCATAATTAAGATTGTTTTAATAAAGTTAAGTATATAGCCAATTATTAAAAGCATGTAAAGATTGCGAATGCTGAAATCGAGATCAAAGATTATGCAAATCTCCAACAAGTTCAGCTGCTTGAGTCAAAATCCTTAAAATTAAATTAAGGGCAAAAAATTCACAAGCAAAAGGCTAAAAATTTTAAGAATAATAAATTACAAATGTTTGAAAAAGGAATGATTATGAGATAAAATAAATCATTTCTCAAATTGTTATTAAAATCAGTACAATGCCTTAATAGTTAAATGTATTAAAATTGGCAAATAAATCAGTACAAAAAATATAACAAGTATCAAAATCAAACTTTATGATTATAATTATTATCAAAGTTTATATTATTATTTTTATTAAATTTCTTTTTAATCCACCAAGTCCAAAATTTATTAAAACTTTTCAAATGTTTCTGTTGATGTTGATTTGAATTATAAATTATATAATTTAAAATTGATAAAATTAATTCGATTTCTAAATAACACATTATAACAACAAAAAAAATTCCAATTCCATTTGTATTTTAATCAAAAGTAACTTCCATTTTGATATTCAAATTCAAAGGATTTAACGCTTTTTTTTTGAATTTTTTGTAGAATAGCATACGATGGGATATAAATTGCGTAAACAATAATAAAAAAAATCAAATAAATGTATAAATTTGCCAAAATTTCTTCAAACATTGAATAAATTTCTAATAATAAGGCAACTCCAACGAAAACTATTGACGCAATTCTCAAACCATAAAATTTATTAATCCCGTCAATTGTTGGGACAATTAACCCAATTTCACCAAACATATCATTCATGGTTGAATTCGTTAGATCTAGTTTGAAATAAAATCCATTGGATTTAAGAACAGATTTTGATGAATTAAAACTGGAAATTCCAATAAATGTCATAATAATTAATACTGATAATAAACGAACACCGTGAATTAACTTTGAAAACATTGTAACTTGTTGATATCGTATAAAATTGCATTTTGTTATTGCTGATAATATCAGCGTTCAAGTTGGTCTATAAACTGCTACATTTTTGTGGAACTCCTTTCATTAGTCAATATTTGATTAAAGTTTCGTATTCTTTTAGTTCATTATTTGAAATTTCTTCAAAAACTTAATTGTTTTGGAATTTGAAAGTTCAGTGACTGGAGAAAGAAGAAATAATTTTGAAATGCTTTCTGAATTAATATTCTCCTTTTTGGTCGTTGTTGAATAATGTTTGTGATTTGCTTACTAGAAATCCCATTTTTCTGTGATTTTGTAACAACAACGACAAACGATTAAGAGCCAATGACTAACAATAAAGAAAGAAAGAAAGAAAGTCTGGTAGTTGAGTTTTCTGAAAAAGTTTTATTAAAGGAGCCTCAAATATCGGTGTAAAAAGAAATGTATGTTAATATTTAATAACTATACAACAATATATAAATACTAACAACAAGTAAACAGTTGATCCATTCGCAATTCGTTTGGCTAACATCACTATTAATAATGAAGATTTCATCATCCAAACTGGTGAATATACTTTTTTAAAACCTCATTGTATAATAAAACCAATTGAATCATCGATCGAAATTGGTTCAAGTGTTATTATTGAATCATTTACTAAATCAATGGCATTGGTAATTGGATCAAATGCTTTGATTGGCTTAAATTGTCATTTCAGTACAATTTCTACCATTATGGCGAGGCGAGTCTCTATCTAATGTTTCAACCTAAAAAATGAGATTAATAATGAGCACATTTATCAAACAGAATGTGTAAGCTTTTTTTGTTTAATAGTTGAAATATATGATTATTTATGTTCTTTGCTTTTAATTAATTACTGTTTGGTTACACAAAACCAAAATTTTGGAGATATTGATGATCCTTTCGCTTGTTAACAATTTGAGGTGTCATAATCTTGAGTTTTGATTTGCACATCCGTACATTGACATATCGGTATAACATCAACTATTATCCTTTTTTACTCCTTAGTAATTCCATGTTTGACGACTCAAAGTTCAGACAGGAATCAAAACTGCTGATTATTTTGCAAGGAAAAGACGAGATGTCAAAACAAGTTTACAGCCAATTAAAAACACTTATTTTTTTTGGCATTTATATTAGACGATTCATGAAAAAATAAAATGTAAAGAAATAATAATACAAATAATGCTAATAATAATAAAATAAACAAAATAATTACTATATATCAATTCAATTTCTCTTTGAGTTACGCTTGCTTTTACCTGGACGTTTAGCTTTTTTATTACCGCCAGTTTTATTACCACCAAAATTGCCTCCTTTATTACCACCAAAACTACCTCCTTCTCTATCATTAAACTTTCTCTTCTTGTTGTTATTATTACCATTTCTTCTATTCCATTCGTCCTTAGCTCCAGCACTTTCCTCAATGGCAATATCAAATTCATCATTATCCATTGCTTTTCCTCCATCCTTTCTCTTTTTACGGAATTCTTTGATTTTATCTAAGGTTTCTCTTTTTTGTTTTTGACGTTCTTGTAAAGTTGCCATTTGCACTTTCTTACCAAACTTCTTTAACAATCTTTGTTTTTTAGCATCATCAGATTTCTTTTGGGCGGTTGCTTCATGAACAAGTTTTTGTTTCAATTTATCCATATGTTCATCAGATTTGATCATTTCTGCAAAATAGTCCGATGGACGAGAAAATGGAATTTTCAAAGCAAGTAATTTTTCTCTAGCAAGTTTGGTAGCTTCAAGACCTTGTTTATAAAAATATAATTCTCTTTCAGTATCATCAAAAATATCTCTAATATTTCCTTCGGCAGTATTTTCTGAAGTAATTGATTGATGTTCACTAAATGGATGATTTTCCCATGGTAACTTGATACGATTATAACTATCCTTAAGAGCAGCAACTTTATTAACGGTGACCTTTGAATGAGGAACAATATCAGCATCTGAATCAAATTCAACGTCTGAATATGGAACATCATCTTCATCATCTTCATCATCATCATCATCATCATCATCACCATCATCATCATCATCATCATCTTCACTGTCTTCGTCATCTTCATCTTCATCATCACTTTTAGCGAGTTTTCCAAAATCTAATTCATTAGATTCTTCATCATCATCTTCTTTTTCACTTTCTTCATGATCCACAGCAACAACCGCAGCAAAATCTTTTTGTAGTTCTTCTTCTAATGAAGCAACTACGATTTTTGGAGCTCCATCATCAACTTCTTCATCTTCATTTTCTTCTGATTTACTTTTCACTTCTCTTAATTTTTGTTTCTTTTCTTTTTTACTTTGTTTCTTAGCCAATTTCTCTAATTTCTTTTGAGCTTTTTTATCCACCACCGACTCAATTTCTTTTTCTTCTTCTTGCTTATCTTTTTCAGCTAATAATTCAGAAGTTGCTACCACAATAGTTTCTCCTTCTTCATCAATGGATTTCTTCCCATTGCTTCTATTCTTTTCTTCAAGTTTGACAGAAACAGCTGCAAGTTGAGCTTTGGCTTTTTGAATCTTAAGTCTATCCTTCAACTTTGGCTTCACCATATTGTAAGTATTTATTAATTCAATAAAGATGAGTTCTAAACACTAAAAAATAAAATAAAAATTTTTTTTTTCATGCATCGCATAATTTTAGAGATACCCGGAATATAGAGGAATTTTTCACATTTCACTCAAAATGCTTCATTTAAAATAGAGTTATGTGCTAAATAGTTTGAAAAATTTTTCATTTGAGATGGAAAGATATAGATACTGTTTGAGTGAAAATATTGATTGCTCATCTATATTTAACGAAAATTTTGAAGGTTTTTCCTCAAATTTGACCTAACATTGAATTTTCCGTGATTTGAGTCCTAAAGTAATACACTTTTTTCACTGATTGTCCTAGAAATCAAAAATCAATGAAGAATGAAGAAAAGCAATTAGCACACTGAACTTCAAACATTTTAAGTCGAAATGTTAACGTTGAATTGTTTTACTTGTTTTATCCCGTGACCTCATCTCAAATAAATATTTTGGGTATCCCAACTCCACGGGTCATATATTACAATACTATAAACAACTTAAGAAATTATATTATTATCAAGCAAGATTACTCTATAAACACTATATATATGTTTGCAATCAAATGATCAAGCAGTACCAAGGTTATCAATACCTTTACCTAATTCTTCTAATTCATCAGCTTCTTTTTTAGCGATTTCTTCTTTAGTAAGTTCTTTTTTAGGTTCTTCTTTCTTTAAAGCTTGTTGTTTATTAGATTTCTTTTGTTTTGATTGTTGTTTTTTTGGCTTTTCTTCTTCAGCATCACCTTCTGGTTTAACAATGTGTAAAACCCATTCAGTCCATTGTTTAACCAATGGTTTTTGATTTGGAACATAATGACCCCCTGGATGTTTGAAAATTGTAGCAGTACCTGGCTCACAATATTTTTCTGCAAATTCCAATGATCTATCAATACTAACAACAGTATCTTGTTCACCAGTAATATGTAAAGTTGGAATAGAAACTTTTTTACTAAGATATTTTTCATTAATAGGAGTATTTTTAGTAACGTAACCAGAAAAATAGATACCAAATTGGACTGGTTTGGTGTTACCTAATTGTTCCATTGAGTTGGTGATTAGTTGAGCAAGAGCAGCTCCTTGGGAAAAACCCATGATCCCATCAAAAGGTCCATATTCAGCAATATAAGATCTGATGCTAGCTAAAGCAGGTTCAATATCAAAATCATCAACGTTATACCACCAACTAATGAATTCATTTCCTTTATCAGAATCTTCTTTATCGGCATCTAAACTTTTGACATCAAATGGTAAATCTTCTGGTTTCAAAACAGTAGGACCAGTTGGATAATAAGTTTCAATCTTAAATTTCTTCAACATTTTTCTCAAACCAGAAGATTTGGAAGAGAAAACTGGACCAGTTTGACAAAAACCGTGGAGACAAAGCACTTTGATAGGATTAACAGTAGCCATTTTGAATATGAAAGGGTAAAAGAAAAGAAGAGGAAATGTTAAAGAGGAAAAAAGAAAGAAAGTATTAGTTTTATAGAGTGGAAAATTCGGTGTTAAGTGCCCAGAGATACCAAGAGCGCGGGTGCTTGTGGCATCAACATAAAGCAAATGTCACAAACCAATGGATTTTTGGCACTTTTGACTCTGATCTCCTAAAGTTGTGGGAATTGGTCGGCTATTCCTTTTTGAACTGTGATCTCCTCATCTGTCCCAAAAGCAGGTTCCTCAGTTTCCTCGAGCGCTTACTAATCTTATGATTGTGTGATGGCAAGTGACCACTAAATACAGAAACAGCGACGGATCTCCGCGATTTAAGAGCCTCGAGAATGCAACTAATAATATAAATGCCCTCAAAATTCCACCAAAATTGTTTTGCTCGATTGGTGGTAATCAATCTCGAAGAAACGAGATTTTTGGCGATAAGCGAAAAAATTTTGGCTCCTTTGCACCTACCATTCTTTAAAATTCCGACCAAACCCACTGTTGCAGGAGAAAAACTCCAAAAAAATTTTCTAAAGACTTTATCTCACAATTTGCTTGCTAACACAGACCAGGTTTCCTGACATACTATAAAAGGTTTCCAATATCACAAAGGAGTTGGTTCCTACTGGAAGGAGTCTGTCATTGTTCACCAATCGTTATTTTTGTTTCTATTTCTTATCTCAATTGCATTTTAGAGTCATCCTTTTAGTCATCAATATCTAATCAGCACAAACACAAAAAAAAAAATAGCATAACTTCGCATCAAAATGGGTTTACTATCTCTCGGAACTCCTTTAACTTATTCAGAAACCGAAAAACATGTTAATACTGTTCATTCTCGAGCAATCGTCCAGTTGAAAAATGCGTTTAAAGTCAATTATAACCGTTCAAATGAGCCATTTTATTGGGGTGATGAATTAGAATATTCTTTGGTAAATTTTGATAAAACAAAACAGAATGCCACACTTGATCTTGAACATGATTATATCTTGTCTAATTTCGAAGATCATACTGAAAAATTCAAAGAAAAATGTGTTCCTAATGATATTTTATACCATCCTGAATATGGTAGATTTATGATTGAAGCTACTCCTTTGAAACCTTATAACGGAAATTTAATATCTGATTATTTATATGTGGAAAAAAACATGAATTCAAGAAGAAAGGTCATGATTGAAGAAATCAAAAGCGTTGATAAAAATGATCATATCGTTTTACCTTTAAGTATTACCGCGTTTCCAAGAATGGGAGCCAAAAACTTCACTACTAAGGAATATCCAATTAACGGTCCAGCTTCTCATTCATTATTTTTACCTGACGAAATTATCAATCGTCATGTTAGATTCCCAACCTTAACTAAAAATATTCGCACTAGAAGAGGTTCAAAAGTTGCCATTAATGTTCCAATTTATCCAGATGTTAACACCCAATCTTTGAAAGATATTGATCACAATATTCCAAAAAGAAATGTTTTCTTCGAAGACGATGAACCATTCCTTGGAGCCGCTTTACCAGGTCATATTTATATGGATTCAATGGGATTTGGTATGGGTTGTTCGTGTTTACAAGTTACTATGCAAGCGGCCAATATCGACGAATCAAGATATTTGTATGATACTTTGTTACCATTAACTCCTATTATGTTATCATTATCAGCGGCTGCTCCAATTTTCAAAGGTACTTTATCAAATCAAGATGTTAGATGGAATATTATTAGTATGGCGGTTGATGACAGAACTCCTATTGAAAGAAATGTTAAGCCAATGAAAAACCATAAAGATATTGGTGGAGTTGATGATTCAAGAAGAAATTTGTTACAAAAAATTTCCAAATCAAGATATGATTCAATCAGTAGCTATTTGGGTGATTATAACTCAAAAACTAAAACTTTTTCAACTTTCAATGAAAAATATAACGACTTGGATTTAGAAATCAATGAAAGTGTTTATAATTCTTTAAAATCCAATGATTTATTTGATGAATTATTAGCTTTACATTTTGGTCATTTATTTATTAGATACCCTTTAGTTGTATTTGATGAAAAATTAAAATCTTCAACTGAAGAAGATGATGATCATTTTCAAAATATTCAATCAACTAATTGGCAGACCCTTAGATTTAAACCACCAACTAATGCAAAACCACATCCAAATTCTCCAGGTTGGAGGGTGGAATTTAGACCATTAGAAATTCAAGTTACTGATTTTGAAAATGCTGCTTATTCAGTGTTTATTATTTTGTTATCAAAAGCAATTTTGAAATATAAACCAAACTATTATATTCCAGTATCTAAAATTGATGAAAATATGGAAAAAGCTCATCATAGAAATTCTTATCTTGATGAAAAATTTGAATTCAAACTTAATAATGATACTAAACAATATTCGATCGATGATATTATTAATGGTGAAATGATTCCAATGGTTAAAAAGTATATTGATGAAGAGTTCTCCAATATCTCATCTAATGAAAAATTAGAACTTTATAATTATTTGCAATTAATTTCATTACGTGCTAATGGTGAAATTACAACAATGGCTACTTTTATTAGATCATTTGTTTTCAAACATCCTGATTATAAAAAAGATTCCATCATCAATGAAAAAATCAATTATGATTTACTTTGGAAACTCAAAGAAATTTCTGAGTATAAAAATAAAAATGATTTGACTGAATTATTTGGTGAAAAACTTGGTGAGTTTATCTTTAGAACCAGAAGTTAATACTGAAATAAATATTCATGAAATAATTACTTTAATGTTTTTTATCCAATTGTCTTCAATTGTGACTTTCTTTAAACCTTTTTTTTGATGAGATAATTAATTAATCATAGAGCTACAAATAATTTTGATGTAAAATACCAATTGCATGGGTCCATCGATTTGCGATGAGGAACAAAAAAAAATTTTTTTCTTTTCCTACAGGTACACATTTTCACTACTTTACTAATTACTATAATTTAATAATGGTTCTTAAATCCACTTCATCTAATAATATCTCGGTGTATCAAGTGAGTGGCTCAAATTTCTCACGAGCCCTACCTGATTGGATCGCCAAAAAACGGAAAAGAGCTCTTAAGAATGATTATGATTTTCAACATCGAATTGAATTAATCCAAGATTTTGAATTCTCAGAAGCTTCTAATAAAATCAAAGTGACAAATGATGGTAAACATTGTATGGCCACCGGAACATATAAACCACAAATTCATGTTTATGATTTTGATAATCTAGCTTTAAAATTTGAGCGTCATACTGATGCGGAAAATGTTAATTTTTTATTATTAGCGGATGATTGGACTAAAAGTGTTCATTTACAAAATGATAGAAGTGTGGAATTTCAAAATAAAGGAGGAATTCATTATAAAACAAGAATTCCTCATTTTGGAAGAGATTTAGCGTATGAAGATTTTGGTTGTAATTTATTTTTAGCTGCATCAAGTTCAGAATTATATCGATTAAATTTGGCAAAGGGAGTTTTTTTAAAACCTTTTGAATTGAGTCTTGAAAATGGTAAAGGAGCAAATTGTGTAGATGTTAATCCAAAAAATTCTTTGATTAGTGTAGGGACTGAAGATAATGTGGTTGAATTTTGGGATCCTAGAACTAGATTGTCAGTAGCTAGATTAAAAGTTAATGATTCTGGTTTTGGAGATTTTGCTACCAGTAATTATTTGGGAATTACGGCTTCAGTTTTCAAAAATGATGGATTACATTTTGCTTGTGGAACTTCTGATGGGAAAAGTTATATTTATGATTTAAGATCATCAAATCCAATTACGGTTAAAGATCAAGGTTATGGATATGAAATCAAAAATTTAATTTGGTTAAACGAGAATAAAAATAATGAAAAGGCTGAAGACTTATTGTTATCATCAGATAAAAGAATTGCTAAAATTTGGAACGTTCAAGATGGTAAACCTTATGCATCAATGGAACCTAGTGTTGATATCAATGATATTGCTTATATTCCTGATAGTGGAATGTTTTTAATGGCCAATGAAGGGATGCAAATGCATACTTACTATATTCCGAATTTAGGACCAGCTCCAAATTGGTGTTCATTCTTAGATAATTTAACTGAAGAAATGGAAGAAAAACCAACAGATACCATTTACTCAAATTTCAAATTTATTACAAAAGAAGAATTGAAAAAGTTAAATATTACTCATTTGATTGGTTCAAAGGTTTTAAGATCTTATATGCATGGGTATTTTATCAGTACAGAGTTATATGATAAAGTTTCTTTAATTGCTAACAATTTGTCATTCAAAGATTTGAGAGATAAAGAAGTTCGTCAAAAAATGTCAGAGATTTCTCAATCAAGAATCAAAACTTCAGGAGTTAATAACGCCAACATTAAAGTTAATAAGAGTTTGGTGGAGAAATTATCTGAAAAGAGAAATGGTAATCAAATGGTTAATGAATTACTCAATGATGATAGATTTAAAGATGCATTTGAAAACCCAGATTTCCAAATTGATGAAGAATCTCATGATTATAGATTGCATAATCCAGTTCAATCTGATAAGCCAAGAGCTTTAACTGCTGCGGAAGAATCTGATGAAGAAAGAATCAACAGTAGATATAATAACGAGGAATCAGATTCCGAGTCCGAATCAGAAGAAGAAAAAGAAGAAGAAGAAGAAGAAGAATCATCGTCATCATCAGAAGATGAAGACGAAATTGAAAGAAAAATGAGAATCGCTGAAGAAAAAGCTGAAGAAAAAGAACGGAAAAGAATTGCCAGATATGAGAAATCCAAACAAGAACAAGAAGAATTTTTACAAAATATGGCGTTATCAAATAAAAATCAATCAGTCAACATCGTTACGGATATTAACGAAGAAACTAATAAATCATTTAAAACCTTAACGAAAAAAATTAATAAAGAACAAAAAATCACAAAAGAATCCAATGATAATGAACAATTAAGAATTCAAAGACATGGTAAAGGAGAAGTGGAAATCAGTTTCATTCCTCAAGAAAGGAAAAAGAAAAGTACCAAAAAGGTGGTTACGGAAAGTGATGAAGAATATGATGAAGAAAAACATGGTAGAAGAAGGCAAAGATTTGGTGGTAGAAGGGTCACTAAAAAGACCATGTTTGAATAATTGTATCAATAGATGTTTTATTTTATTCTCGTAAATTTTCTACATTTTTCTTAGTAAAAGAACTTAATATTCATTAATCATAATTCATTTTCATCAACTTCACTTTCTTCACTTTCATCAATTTGTAAATCGCTAAGCCTTGGTTCTAATTCTCCAGAATCTTCCAAAACTTGTCTATCAATCAATCTTGGTAGAATCATATCACAAATTCTATTTTTGTTCAATAAATCATCCACAAATTCATCAACATGACATAATTTTAACTTATCAAATTCTTTATATCTTATTTTACGATAATCTTTATAAAAATCTTCTAGAATTTCATAGACTTCTTTACTTTTAAAAGTTAATCTAACATAAAATAACGTTAAACAAGTTAAATATTTGAAAAATCTTTGGTTCAAAAATTCTTTGATGATTTCTAGCGGTGGTTGAATTTGTAGTAATTTTAATAATAAACATTGAAAATGTGATGGTATGTTATTATCAATACTACTTCCTTGAATCACTTTTAATTTTGATGCTTGCTCAATAAATCCTAAAATATCAATACCAAAACAATTCAATTTCCAATAAACCAGATCAAAAATTCTTTCTCTTAAGATTTTTTCAATTAATAATACTGGATTCTTACCATGAACTAATTTGGCATTTTTTGCAAGACCACGATCTTGATATATAAAAAAATCATCTTGTTTCTTGGTTTCCATAACTGTTGATTATCAAAACATTTTTGACTTGATTTTGGAGTATCTTTTTTTACTTTTTGTGTCTGAATAAAATTTACACCGGTTAATCAAATCAGATGACTGAGTGGTTAAATGAGTAGAAATTTCACAAAATAATCGCGACTTCCGGGTAGTAGTGACGCGTATTTTGTGTTATTTTCAAAAAAAAACACAATTTTTTCGCGTCTTCTCATCAGTTTCTTCTTGTTTGTTTGCCACAAACTTATAAATCAATCATGCCAGAATTTGGAATCGTTCCAGGATCTTTGAAACAATTATTTGTTGATCCATCACATTTACCAGAAAGTTTAACCACTCAAGTTACAAATTTAAAAGAAGTTGTTAATGAATCAGGTAAAAGATTAAGATTAATTTTAACTGATGGAGAATTTTCATGTCATGCAATTTGTAAAGAAGAAAGTCTCGAAACTTTTGATGTTACAAGTAGGAGTGGTTAGATCAATGAATATCCAAACTGCTACCGCATTAATTGTTCATGCTTATTCTTTACAATATTGTTAGTTTTTGTTGATAGATTGTATTATTGTTTTTGGTCAAGTTGAGTTA
>JBAKFZ010000180.1:0-26486 GCA_037355385.1 Saccharomycopsis sp. FM-2023a
AATAATAATTATGTTAACAATAATAATAACACCACTACTAAAAAACCTTCCTTTGATTCTATTGCGAAATGTGAAAAAAGAATTACCATTCAATGTCCAATCAATGTCAATAAATTCACCCTGTCAAAAGTTAGTATATTATCAGTTAAAAGTCCTCAAAAGAAATTTTTAAAAAATTTATCATCTTCTTCAAGCACCATGAATTCTAGTAATTCTATAAAAAGTGGTAATAGTGGGAGTAGTACCTATAATGACTCAAACAATAATGAAAACGATTCTAATTCTTCAGTTTTAAATAATATTTCAGGAACTCTATTTTCTTCAAAAATCTCTAATAATTCCACTCCAACATTACAACATGCTTCGATCAAATTACTGATAAAGACTCCACATATTGCTTATTTACCAAACGAAACCATCCCAATCACTGTGAACTTACAACACGTCAAAATTTTGAAATCTTTAAATGGGATTATAATTACTTTAATCAGAATTTGTAAAATTGATAGTGGACCAGATGGAGGAGTTCAATCATTTAGGAAAGATTTAGCCCAAACCATCAAACCATTATATATTGATCCGGCAACTCTAGAAGGAGAAGTTCATACCAATATAAAAATTCCTTATGATGTTTTTTCAACAATTTGTGGAGCTCCTTTATTAAGTTTCGAATATTTTATTGAAGTGGTGGCTAATCTTGGAAGTAAAAATATCTCTTTTGAGAATAATAACGGTAATAATGGGAACGAAGAAAATAAATTAGAAAGAAATAAATCTAATAATGAATCTGAAAAAAATTTTTTAACTTTTGATAATAATCAAATTATTAATGTTGACAGACTCAAAAGACTCAAAAATGTGATATTCTTAAATCGGAAAATTATCATTGGTACCGAAAGATCAGAACTCAAGTTAAAGAGAAGTTTAAGTTCTAATAATCGAAATAGTACAGAAGAAGAAATTGAAGTTCAATCAAGAAATCCATCACCAAGTTCTTTAAATATTCCTAGATCTAA
Organism: Saccharomycopsis sp. FM-2023a; assembly: GCA_037355385.1. Lineage (NCBI taxonomy): Eukaryota > Fungi > Ascomycota > Saccharomycetes > Ascoideales > Saccharomycopsidaceae > Saccharomycopsis > Saccharomycopsis sp. FM-2023a. Next base: position 1,017 of record JBAKFZ010000180.1, read on the forward strand.
TAATAATCCCTCAAATATTATTCCTATTTATTCTCCTCCCATCAACAATAATGATCATGAATTTGATCCTCCTCCGTTAACATATGAAGAGATTAGCCAAAACATGAAAGTTTCCGAAAAAGAATTACTAAAAATGCATGAAGAATCATTATTACCATCAGAACCCCCATTACATTCTGAACCATCAGAACCACCAATGACCTTTGACGATGAAGAAACTTTTGAATTAGAAAATACTTCAAGAGATTATTTATTGAACGTTTTGGAAAGAGAAGTAATTGATTGTGTTCCACAATATCAACCAAAAGATACTTAAAAAGTTTTGTTTAGCATTTGTTAGTTTTTTTTTTATGAAATGATGTTATGAATTAACCTTTGTAAAGATTTAATCGATAACTTTGACCAAAAAATCGCCAAGATTTATATCCACCTGTCAATTAATCTAACAAATTAAAATGACTTGATTAAAATTTACAATGAAAGTAAATTAACTCTTTATTATATGAATAATTAAAAGCAAACTTTTGGTATTAATAATTAGAAGAATAATAAGTAACAAATAAAACAAAAATTCAAAAGCGTAAAGTAGAAAGTAAAATCATTAGAATAAAAAAGTAGAATAAAATCATTGCCACAAAATTGTTGAAATAAAATCATTAAAACATTAGTCAAGAATCAATTTCTTTTTAATAACCATTGTCTCCAAAATAATAATAACATTTCCCAACCCATTAATAAAGCCACAATTCCCACACTAACATTCAAAGTGAACATTGGAGTCAATCCACGATATTCAAGTGCTTCAACTACTTGATCAGTACTTTCCATAAAAATCATACCTCCACTTAATAAACAACTAGAAACAATCAATTCAGTGAATGGTTTTAAAGAATTATGAACTTTATCTTCACGTAACTCATATTTGGAATCTTTGGAAAAAAGACAAATAACGTAACTGATCATTCTAACAATAGCACCATAAGAAAGCATATAACCCCATTGAGCATGAATGGTAGTGGAAGTTTGTGAAGCTTGAGCATGTTGAGACATTAAAATACCAGTCCAAAAAATTGTAAAAGCTGGGAATGGATTTGGGGAATAACCTGGTGAAGCATATTGAATTTGTTTAGTTGGATGACGATTGTTATCATAATGTTCCATTACTTTTCTAAATCTCCATTCGCTAAGTCCAAATTCTGTTAATAAACCACAAAGACCTAATCCAATATACATAAAAGCAATGGAAACGTGCTGTAAATCTTTAGCAGCCCATTCTCCTCCAGGATTTGCTAAATGTTCCAAAAAAACATTAGTTGAACCATAAAACCAAATTAAAAAACTTTCAACAAATTCCATAGTAATTAAACCTTTCATTGGAGAATATTTTATAAACCAAGAATCACTACTTTTCTTTTCACTTTGTTTAAATTTAACCAGATTCCAAGCAAGTCCCATATGTTCATAACATCCCATATATCTAGCTAAAGAAACAAGTCCTAGTAAAAAGAAAACCCCGCCTTTAATAAAATGGGCTAATAAATTGAAAACCTTATTACCTTGACCCAACAAATTACCAACAGAAGTACCAGTCATAAAATAAATCATCAAATAACCAAGCATTAAATAATTAGTTAAAACAAAGACAAAAGTAGCAAGATTACCAAATTTACTCAAAACATTTCTAACAAAGTTTTGATGAAAAACTTTTTTGTATAAATAATCTCTTTTATTACTGACAGCATCGAAACGTCTATTATTTGGTCTAACTTCTTCATCACCAAGTTCGGGATCTAAATGAGTTTCTTCATTGACATCGAAATCTTCACCATCATTATCAGAAAATCTGACTTGAGGTTCAGAACTGACCACTAGATCTTCTTCTTCATCTTCTTCAAAAGATTCAGGAATTCTTCCCAAAGTTGACTCTGAATGAGCAGCACTAATTCTAGAATTTTCAAAAGTAGTGTTGACATCAAAGTTTTGAAAATCATAAAGAGTTGAAGAAGGCAGTAAAGAACTAGATCCTCTTGAATGTGTATAAGTTTTTAAAGGAATGAAATCCCCACCATCATTAGGTTTATTTTCATTGGATAAATATTTGATTCCATGATGAATGATTGCACAAATCAAATGAACGGTCATGGCGACCAATAATATGTAGGACATTCTAGTATAAGCATTTTTTGGGTATAAATCTGGAACAGAGCCGCCAAAGACTGCCAAAGCAAACAAACATCCGAGGGTGGCAGCATAATTGAGGACCAAAGCTGGTAAATACCATTTTGAATTGGCGTTGTTCAAGACCAAACAGATTGGATATAGCATGATGACGATAAAGGATAGTAAGGAAATGTGAGCATATAAAGCAGCTTTGTTACTGTTTGAATAATTGAGGAAAGTAGTGGTATTGTAGGATTCCCAGTAAGCTCTTTCTTCAGGATAAAGATTGGTTTGCAAGATTGGCATACCATGATGGTGCATGGGACGATGAGCAATTGGAGTGGCACCAGGCTCCGCTTTGTCCTGCGAATTGTCCATGTCCATCTTCATGTCCATGTCCATGTCCATGGCTTCGGAAGTTTCAGTTTGTGTGGAATCTGATTCTTCAGCGGTTAACTGTTTGGTATGTTCCACCCCTTCGTGAGGTAAAGCGGTCGCTAAAACCACGGTGGAGAAAAGTAATAAGGTCGCCAGAGGAAGTCTCATTGGGATTGTTAATTAGTAATGAATCAAGAAATTCCTATAGGGGCTTGGGGTTATTTATATAAGTATAAATCGGAAGTAACGGTCCATACCACTTTTCTTCCATAAAATTCTATTTGACGCTTCTGTCCCTTAGTTATGGCTCCCAGTGCAGATCCCCCCTCGGCCACTTTCCCTCTACCGAATTCTACACTTCTGGCCCACAAGCATTGCTGATTGCTAGTATTTGAACACCTTTATCTGCATATTTCTCAGGCCATCATATACTATCAAATCATTCCATTCAGAACATCCAAAGAATGTGGATGCACTACCAACTACCTTATCATTGCCCAGTAAGCCCAGAGAGTGTCGGTCGGAATCACATTTTCATATGCATGTATTTATAAGTAAGGATTAATAATAAACTACACCGGGAATTTTGCACAATTTTTGACACTTAGGTGAAGCTTCCCTTTTTTGCAAAATGATTAAAGAATTAAAGTGTTTAAAAAATCCCAATTTCGATAATTATGTATTCATTATCTGTCATAATTCCTTTTTAATCGTTTTCTCACCGATCAGTTCACCCATTAAGGTCAATTGTCACATTGTAAACTAGGATCAATTATCCCTCTTTTTTTACTGCAACAGGAAAATTTTTAATGAGCACTTACTGACTGATTTATTGACCCGCCAATCACATTGGAAAAAAAAAAGAAAATAAATTTAAGACAACAACGGTTAACTCCGATGGGATCTGCTGCAGCAGGCTCAAACCCCGTCTCCTATTACAATTGTATGCTAAACTAATTAATGTCATACAAATTATTGATATGTTACATAACAAACCCTGGCAATTCTAACCTTTTCAATGAGTCAAAACATCCTCGAAAGCTAGTATTTAACAATTGTGAATTGGTAATAATTCCTCCAAATTTATAAAAATTCCCATTTCCTGCATAAACTACCGAACTCCCAATAATATTATCAGTAACATTAGCATAAAAATCATTCAAATTTTTCATAAGAGTGGCTAATTCCATAAACAATCGAAAATCTATTTGTTTATCATCCTTTAAATGTTGGAAATGTCTTTGTAAATTTTTAATAAATATCTCAGTTCCATCATTAGGATTATTAAATCTTAACAAATTTTCAAAGAGTCTGATATAATTTTCATCATTGAACAAATATTCCTCAACAAACTTATCATCTAATATCATTTCATATTCAATTCTCTCAAAAATCCAACATCTAGTCTTTAAATTCAAAATTCTTAAACTTTTAAACTTTTTTTGATAATCACTATTATCATCATTCAATTCACTAATCCCATCAAAAAATAATAAATGACCAGGGAAACACATAATAGTGTGACCTGTTTTCTTAAAGTTTTCTTCCATAGTTTCCATTCTTTCATTATATGCTTTCATTTTTCCATCAATTGTTGAACTTTTATTAATTTGTCTTAAAGTAGGAATTCTTGACCATTTTTTGTAATTGAATGAATACTGCCATAAATCATCCAAGATTTCTCCATCTTCAGTGGTACCTCCATGAATAATTAAAGATTTATGAGAAAAATTTTTCTGATTACCGGGTCTGGAATCAAATAAAAATGGGTCTCCAGAATTATCATTCATAAAATTTTCCTCCTCAACATCAGTGTCATCACTTTCATCAAATTCATTTTCATTGTTCTTCTTTTTGTTTTTAAATTTATCAAAAAACAGTAGATATAAATTATCACAAACTGACAGAGCATGAAATCCTCTTGGACATGGAGCTGGATATTTATATTCCATGTATTTACTCCCGTGTAATGGAATAACTAATGCTTCATCACTATAATTTATATAGCCATATTTAATTTCATCATAAACTAATAAATCAATTCTGAAAAAATCATTTAAGCCTCGAAACTCACTGTTCTCATTTAATGTAATTCCCCCAAAAACAAAAAGATTAAAAAATATTTTTTCTCCAGAATATTTTTCATTAGTAACAGAGATTCTATGTTTACTAATACCTTGAGAGATACAAGAATGACCAAATCTTCCCAAATTTATAACTCCTTGTAAATCAAATAATCTGAAATCATCAGTTTTTGTTCCTTTAACTGATGGATGAATTAGTAATTTAATCTCTTGAGACTTAAAAGTAATTATATCTAAGATCCATGATTTCGGATTAGGAATTATCTTTTTATTTTTATCAATAGTGAATCCTCCATAATAGAAGATATGTCTACTATTAATAACTGTGACACTTGCACAACAAATTCCAGCTGGTGGTACATCTCCTTTTAACCTTCTAACTGAGACATTATCAGTCAAAGTATTGAAAAGATACAAACTGTTATTCCCAATCAAGTTATCATCATTGATAATCCAAGATTCAATTGGTAATGGGGAATTCTTAGCAAGACCTTCATAGTTTTCAAGTTTACTTGTATTCGAATTATTAAAATCATTTTTTGGAGTTAACCCACCAAAAATATAAACTTTCTTATCTAAAGTCACTGAGCTCCCATAAACTAATGGAGGAATCGGACATTCACCACTGACCATAGGAATATAACAATAATTTTCAAATCCAATGGTATTATCATTATCCAAAAAATCACTTTCCACTTCTTCTTCTTCTTCTTCTTCTTCTTCTTCTTCTTCTTCTTCTTCTTCTTCTTCTTCCTCTTCTTCTCCCTTGTTATCATCATCAAGTCCTCCTTGATCAATAAATTCCAAGGCTTCTTGATGAGATCCCTCTTTTAAGAGATTAACAAGAGGTTTCCATACTTGATGTTTCTCCATGAATCGAATTTCTGGCTGAAAGCTAGTTTTCGTTATCTTTTCATAGTAATAATGGATCAATTTATCAACGTGAGGATCATTTTGAAACTCATCATGAGGAATAGTTACTCCAAATTCTCGATCATTCTTTTTTAAAAACCATTTTGAGATGTATTCGTTTTTCCAAGAAGTTTCAGCAGGTTTGAAGGGACTTAGGGAAAACAAGTTCTCAAAACTGATCCCTTTGGCAATGGGTCCGTGATTTGATTGACTGGTAGCCATTATTACTTAGTCGAACTTGGGGTTTTGTATGGAGCAACTGGAATTTTTTGTCTTTTAAAAATCATTTGCCGGGGTAGCTCATCGGGTCTTGATGCAACATTGCTAAAGTTGTGTCAAAATTTATGAGAAAAAAAAAGATGATTATTACAAAAATTTGTGAATTCATTTTTATACAAATTGACGTATATTATATTCATCATTTTATAGCAATGTTTCTTTCAATATCAATCAGTAACTTGAAACTCTGCTTTTGTGCATCATTTCAACAAGAGGGGACTTAAGGTCAGAAAGAACATTATCATGATTTAAACAAGTATAATTTAAGATCATGGATCTACTTATATGAACAATAAGGCCAGTGGTGCTTTTGATAATTCTGATTGGAGGTGATGGTCAATCAGAAACAAAACAACAAATTCAAGTTTGTGTTCGATCACAAATGGCTCTTAGGCATATATTCAAAAATCAACCACAAATAGAAATGTTTTCATAATGTCAAATTTACAGAGATATTACGCTTTTTGAACGGCTTCAGCTGTCTTTGTCATTCTTCCTACTTACTTGTCGATATTGTCGCCAATAGGTATTCCAACCTTTTTGCGTTTTTGTGAAAACTTATACTGAAAACATCCATTTTCTCTTTAACTACGGTGTTTTCAATGAATGAATGACTTTATAGAAATCTTTAATCAGCAATTTTTTTTCAAGTAATATAGCTTAGCTACTACTTGATTGATCAAAAATGTTTGCAACTAGTTTTCCGAATTCTTAATCCAACTTCAGCAGTCAATGTTCAAGATCAAATTGGAAAGGATCAGGTTTTGGTGATTTATTCCAAAGTTGTTTACATATTGATGCTAATAATATTTGTAAGAAAGGCAACGCATATCTTTACCTGCAACTTTGGTTGGACAGAATCTAAAAATGATTGGATCTTCATTTCAATCTCTATAAGTAAACAATCTATACTATCAGTAAGTACACCCATAATTGTTTTCTTTTTGATCATAAATTTCACTCTCTCTGTAATTTCATCACAACAGAATCTTGTTCTCAACATTCCGTAGTAATAATACTCGGAATGGCAAAATTTTAATGAGGGTTAAATCCACATGACAAAAGGACCAGATCTTTCACTAACTATAGAGGAATCAAACATCCCTCCGCGGTCTTTGGAACTTGAAGTTATAAAATCATCACAACTAGTTGAAAGATTTATGATTTCGCACTCTGGTATCATGAAATGTGATTTGCAATCCAAAATTATGTGGAAAGACAACAGTTACGTAGCTGCGATACACCAATAACTAAAAATGATAGTGCTCTAATAATTGTCATCAGAGTGGCGATAAAAATTCATGAATGGTGTGATAATAAAAAATCTTTATAAGTAGAGCAATAAGTCAATGAATGATCAAGAACAGCTGATTGAATGAGTATAGAAGTTAACTACCAGTGTCCGAACTATAAACTAATAACTTAAACAGCATGAATTTTCAAACCGTCAGAAACTACTCCGTTCACTAATGAGTTCTTCGAACAAACCAGTGTTGTCTGTTATGTTGTAACAGTGTAGCGCGTTTAGCAACTCAATTCTTGCGTATAGTGAAAACACATGACTATAGTGGCTGGTGATGCTTGCACTGCCACATAAGAAGCTTCTGGAATCTAGAAAAAGGAGCATGTGACCTAAGCCTAGCGTAGAAGCCGGTGGAAGACGATAGAACGAATTCTCGATCGTTGGGATTTGGAAATTTTCAGTTGTCAATATAAATTGCAATCCAAATCCTGCCTCCAATTTCCTCCACTTAACATTTCTTCTTTTCCCTCATCTATAATTTATAAATTATTTATCCTAATAATATTATAATTCCAAAATGTCCAAAGCTGTCGGTATTGATTTAGGTACCACCTACTCTTGTGTGGCCCACTTTTCCAATGATAGAGTTGAAATTATTGCCAATGATCAAGGTAACAGAACAACTCCATCTTTCGTTGCTTTCACTGATACTGAACGTTTGATTGGTGATGCTGCTAAGAATCAAGCTGCCATGAACCCAAGAAACACTGTTTTTGATGCCAAACGTTTAATTGGTAGAAAATTCGTTGATGAAGAAGTTCAAGGTGATATTAAACATTTCCCATTCAAAGTCATTGACAAAGCTGGTAAACCACAAATCGAAGTTGAATACAAAGGTGAAACTAAAGTTTTCACTCCAGAAGAAATCTCTTCTATGATTTTAACCAAAATGAAAGAAACTGCTGAATCTTTCCTTGGTACTACTGTTAAAGATGCTGTTATTACTGTTCCAGCTTATTTCAATGATTCTCAAAGACAAGCTACCAAAGATGCTGGTTTAATTGCTGGTATGAATGTCTTACGTATCATTAACGAACCAACTGCTGCTGCCATTGCTTATGGTTTAGATAAAAAAGATGAAGGTGAAAAGAATGTTCTAATTTTCGATTTAGGTGGTGGTACTTTCGATGTCTCTTTATTATCTATTGAAGATGGTATCTTTGAAGTTAGAGCTACTGCTGGTGATACTCACTTGGGTGGTGAAGATTTTGACAACAGATTAGTTAACCATTTCATTCAAGAATTCAAGAGAAAAAACAAGGCTGATTTAAGTGGTAATCAAAGAGCATTAAGAAGATTAAGAACTGCTTGTGAAAGAGCTAAGAGATCTTTATCTTCTTCTGCCCAAACTTCTGTTGAAATTGATTCTCTTTATGAAGGTATTGATTTCTATACTTCTATTACTAGAGCTAGATTTGAAGAATTATGTGGAGATTTATTTAGATCTACTTTAGACCCAGTTCAAAAAGTTTTGAAAGATTCTAAAATTGACAAATCTTCTGTTCATGAAATTGTTTTAGTTGGTGGTTCTACTAGAATTCCAAAAGTTCAAAAATTAGTTTCAGATTTTTTCAATGGTAAAGAACCAAACAGATCTATTAACCCAGATGAAGCCGTTGCCTATGGTGCTGCTGTTCAAGCTGCTATTTTGACTGGTGACTCTTCTTCTAAGACTCAAGATTTATTATTATTGGATGTTGCTCCATTATCTCTTGGTATTGAAACCGCTGGTGGTGTTATGACTAAGTTAATTCCAAGAAATACCACCATCCCAACCAAAAAATCCGAAACTTTCTCTACTTATGCTGATAACCAACCAGGTGTCTTAATTCAAGTCTTTGAAGGTGAAAGAACTAAAACTAAAGATAACAACTTATTAGGTAAATTCGAATTATCTGGTATTCCACCAGCTCCAAGAGGGGTTCCACAAATTGAAGTTACTTTTGATATTGATGCTAATGGTATCTTAAATGTTTCTGCTGTTGAAAAAGGTACTGGTAAAACTAACAAAATCACCATTACCAATGACAAAGGTAGATTGTCAAAAGAAGATATTGAAAGAATGGTTTCTGAAGCTGAAAAATTCAAAGAAGAAGATGAAAAAGAAGCTGACCGTATTGCTGCTAAGAATGGTTTGGAATCTTATTCTTATTCTTTGAAAAACACTATCGGTGAAGCTAACTTTAAAGAAAAAGTTGAAGCTTCTGATTTAGAGACTTTAGAAAAAGCTATTGATGAAACTGTTTCTTGGTTAGATTCTAACTTAACTGCTGCTACTGATGAATTCAAAGATAAACAAAAAGAATTAGAAGCCGTTGCTAACCCAATCATGACTAAATTTTATCAAGCTGGTGGTGCTCCAGCCGGTGGTGCCGCTCCAGGTGGTTTCCCAGGTGCCGGTGCTGAAGCTCCAGCTAATGATGGTCCAACTGTTGAAGAAGTTGATTAAATTTAATAATCTTGATAAATTTTTTGTTTATGTTTAATGATTTCTTTATGTTATGTACTAGGTAATATTCTTTTTCTCTAAATTATAATTATAATAGAGTAATACTAATATAATGTGTTTTTAATTAATCTGTAAATATTGATCCAACTTGGTCTCCAATGTCTTTGATAATTTGAATTGTGGTTGAACTCAGAATCTAATATTATCAGATAACTGAACAATTTCAACTTGAAAGTTCCAGTTTAGATTGATTTATTACAAAGGCCACAGCGCTTGGTAAGAATCAAATGAACAATCGATATCTAACAATCATCAATATAGCTAATGGAAAATTTTATTTCACTGTATTATCAAAAATGTTATTATGAATACCAATTGATTTGATTTGTCAAATCATGAACCTTAATTACCCCGTAATTTTATGAATTCTAATTCAAAATCGTCAATTTTGACAAATTGTCAATAGATAAAGCAAAATTTGTTCTTTTAGTTAATTAACGGATAATTAAATTTTACTATCAATTGTAAATTTACGTGAATATATCCCAACACTAATTACTTAATTCCGCAGGGAAAAATTGCACATTTAGTGAGTAACTCCGCCAAGATGGGATCCCTTTGAAATACAATATTGTATAATATTGTTAGTTCCGGCAGAGGCTACAATTCTCACTTTACAAACCTTGCGATTTGTTTTGCGCAAAAAGTACAACTAAATTACTTACATTTTATGCCAGCCAAAAAATGCAATCCATACCAATACAAAGTAGACAATTTTGATTCTTGAATACGGACAAGATGCAAAATATTAGTGGACATTTAAATTTTTTGAAAAGTTAAGGAATTGTCACTATTTTTTATTTTTTTTCAAATCGACAATTTAACTGAAAAATTTTGAGGTTATTTTTCAACAATAGATCTGCAACAAAGTTTTCTGGAAGCCAGGGTTTAACCCAAATAGGATGTGAATCCCAATATGAGTTCTTTCGAAGAGTGAAGTGGTATGAAAAAATTACTTATTTATTCATTCATGGGAAAAAAAAAATTATGAAATGTTAACTGACCAATCAATTGAGTTGATTAGCTCAACGTTTTCAAAATGTTAACCCACCAAGATTTTACTTTTTTAAATCCCAATTTTTTAGCAACAAAGTAACTAGCAATCATGATGACATTGATTATAAATGCATAAATCAATGCTTTATATTTATTTGGACCAGTAAATAATTTATAATTAACAATAACTTTCAAATTATTTACTAAAGAGTTAAATTCTTTATTTTTAGGTTTATCCTGGGGAACAACAGTTTTGTCATTTGATTCTGACGATAATAAATCTGATAATTTATTATCCATTAAAATGTGAGGATGTTTTTCTGAGAACTTTTTGTAAACCTCTAGTTTTTTTTCATTAATAAATTCTTTTTTAGTTTCAATGATCAGTTTTTCCTTTGGTTTAACTTTATATTTAATAGTTTTTGAATAATTAATATCATGCTCGTTTGATTGCTCCTGCTTTTTGATTAGATCATTTTTTTTAGCTTTAAATTTCTCAATAGTTTTTGTTAATTCATTTAAAAGAGGTCTTCTATCTCTTGCAAATAAAATATTATTTTCAATAGATCCTCTAGCATTTCGTAGAATGATCTCATGATCATGATCTCTTTTAGTTGATTCCATTTCAAAAAAAGTTAAATCACAACAATAAAATTTCCAAAGATTATAGAGACCTTGGACTTTTTCACCAGAATAATAATCATATAAACTCTCATTGTTTGAATTCAATTGTGAAGTTGAAGTGATTGATAGTTTACTTAATTGTAACAGAGAAATTGAATCTTTTGCATCTTCAGTAATTTCAATATTGATTTGTTTTTTCAGGATAACTCCTGATTCAATCAATTTATATTCTAGTTTTAGCCAATCCTCCCATTTAATAAGTTCAAAAAATCTATCAATTGAGTATTTGATATCTTGGACACTGACCCCTTCAAATGAATATTTAAATCTAATTGCTTCAATCAAATATTGAGTTTGTGGATCAATTGCAAAAATCGCATTTCTTGATAAAGATGGAATTGTAGTCAAAACCTCAATATCAAAAGGAGGAATGGTTAAAGGATGATGAGAAATAATTGTTAATAATTTTTTTATCCTCAAAATAGTTTTAGAAATACTAGTTGATGGACCTTGAGATTTTGGCTTAAAAAAATCTCGAGCTGTTATTTCTTTTTCTTCTTTGGTAATTAATAACTTATTATCAACTGATTGACTATCTAATTCTTTATCAGCCAACCAAATATAAAATTTGAAAAATTCCATCAATTGTCTTCTTAATTTGACGTTTCCTAATAATTTTAAGCCAATATTTGAACGATTACTACAAATTTTTCGATTAGTTTGACCACTTTCATGACTTGACACACTACTGAAACTATAATTTGGATGAAGTCCTAAATCCAGAGAGATTTCCAAAATGGGTCCAACTAATTTCGGAAAAATATATTCATCTATAAGTTCTCCCATCAATCCAATTGCTTGGGGATGCTGCTGTGCACCCAAAAGTTTGATCAAATGATTGGTTAAACGAATAGCGTTTTCTTTTAAATGTGGGTCAGCATCTGGAGAAGATATTAGAATCCGGCAGAACACTTGAACGTTTTTGATTATGGATTGAATTGATGGTAATAATGAAAACTGTTCAGAATCAAGCTGTAACTGATAAGATTTCCTAAGAACTTCAACGGGACTCATTGTTTTCTTGATTTGAAATATTGTGACAGACATAAAGTGAGAAGCGTTATGAAAGATTTATTTACTTTCTTTTCCCCAGTAATCTCAATGTGATAATAAATATTTGCTGATGATGATGTGAGCTTGTTCTAATTTTGCTGGTAATTTTTTGGGATTGAAATGAGGGGCGCTTATGTAAGACTTTGCTCAAAATGTAAAAGCAGTCGAATTGATTACAAAATGATTTAGGAATACACTGTTTACTCATAAAACAATTATTATACACACAGTCATCTGGTCTGTGATCAGTTATTATAAACAAATAAATAAGTGGAAGAAAAAACATAGAGAGAAGGAAATAACTGGTATATAAAACTAACAGATTTTTCAGATAAAAGAGAGCTCTCTCGAAAAATCTCCATTGATATGAATATATTTACCATCCTTACTTTTATTTCATATCCTCTAATCAGATAGTAGTACACTAACATTGGAAATGAAGCACACAACACTCAAAAAAAAACAAAAAAACTCAACGAATAATGAACATAACAACATTAACACCAAAACTAACATAAAAAAACTAACTCTTCTAGCTATTAATGTAATCTTTGATGAGATTGATCTTTTCTTCAAATTCAATATTGTTGTTGATCAAATAATACAAAAAACTTTCATTGGTGGTGGCAAGATCTCCTAATGAAATAAACTGTTTAGTACTGACAATCCCCAAAGTTCTTAATTGTCTCAAAAAGTTATTAAGATCTTCCATATGACCCCGACGAGTTGCTAATACTTGCATTAACTGAGGAGTTGAACTATCAAGAACCGCAGTCATGGGTATTCCGGGTACTACCATTTGCTGACCATCAATAATTTGTGGTTGAGAAGGAGGAAGAGCACGGTTATGCTGATTGGTTGGTGATTGACCTGGATCATTTTTGATGTTAGTAGCTGAAGAAGCAGAATTATTTGTGGAAGAAGTTGTTGTACCAGCTGTGCTAGAAGTTCCATTTAAAGTAGCAGTACCAGAGGATGGAGTATTGTAATCAGAAGATTTTAGGCCATTACTTGGTAAAATTAAGCCATCAGAAGGCCCATTGATCATTTTATTTGACATTCCATTTTGCATTGGTTGTGAAACAGGTTGATAATTTGACAAGGGAATTGATGGAGAAAACCCAGAATTTGTTGATGAGTTAACCACTTTAGGCATGTTGGGATCATTAGGAACAATAAAACTACCATTTTGAGTCCATAAATTATCAAAAAAGGATAAAGATCTAATCCCACTTTCACCACTCCCACTTCTTTGAAATGATGTTCTATACTGCAATGGTGGTCTATCTTTGGAATCAGCAAAATCTTTAGATTTGGAATTATCTGGCTTTTTGTATGGAGGTTGTTGATTTAATCCCATCATCATTGACATTTCATGATTGAGTGAAGGTCTCATTGGATGATAGACCATATGAGGCACCGCCGTTGTTCCATCGTAATAGTATTGAGGAGTTGGTTGAGGAATCATTTGGGGCATCATATGATTATATGGTCTTTTGTTATTGGCATTGACATTGTAATTATAAGGAGGCAAATTTGAATGATGATCAGACTCTAGATTTGGTGCTGAAGAATGTTGCTGTTGTTGTTGCTGTCGTTGATCTTGAGCTGTATTTGTGGGCTGTTGAGAATACATTTCATTATCATTATTACTATTGTTGCTGTTATTTGAATAAGTGGCCACAATATAATCATTGGCTTCTTCATTATCAATCATTGAAGCATCTTCTTCTGAACTTTCTTTAATCATTTCAAAAACAGTTTTAACATCCACAATATTAATTGATTTATCAAGAGCAGAATTATTGAATAAATCTCTGGCACGAACTCCTTCTTCGTTTTCATCTTTGAAAAAGCCTACTGAATGTAAAAAGATGTAATGACAACCTCCACTAATATATCTTCTAATACTATTCCAAGAAAGACTGGCATAATCACCATTTGATAATTTCTTCTTTAGTTCATCAATTTTTGAGGAGGTAGCACAATACAATTTTCCTTCAGCAATTGACCATTTAACATCAGTTTCAGCAATCATGAAATTTTTGAAAACAGAGATTTCATTATTCATTTGTTTTAATTTTTCTCTAAGTTTTTTAATCTCGAATTTTTTCATTTCTGATTGATCAGGAAAAATCTTTTTCAATTCTTGTTGTATTTCTCTGAAACCAGTATTTGTGAAACTATTTGAATCTGGAATTCTTTGGCCTTCATGTAGAATTAACAATCTACTGAATTCATTTGTCATTTTAACCGTCCATCTTTTATATAACGTTGGCGCTGAATTTGTTTCATTCTTAGCTTTTCTAGGAGGTAAAGATCTTGTGACAGAACTCGGATCATGGATCATTGAATGATCAGAATTAGATGATTCTCCTCCAGCTCTTCGTGATGTTGGAGACCCGCGAGACATTTGCATAGAAATTTCAATTTAAAATAAAATTCGGGAGGGCTAAAAATTTTTATTAATAGCGATTGATAAACTCAAACTAATAAACAGATGATAAAGCAATAAATGAATGGACAACTCAAACTCAGTTCAAGAATGATTGTTTTTTTTTGTTTTTCTCTTTTCCTTTTTGATTTTTTTCTAATGTAGTTTAACTAACTATCAATTTTGAGACTGATCAAGGAGATGAAAGAATAAGGAGTGACTTGGAATATATGATCTTGATAAAGGAAATGAATGAAAGAAGAGGATACTTTAATTTTGATTGATCAAGGAGTAAGAGTCTCTGGATAACGTCTGGAAGAAGACGAAGGCTAACTGTTTTTGCTGTATAACAATGTGAAGTCTGTGAACAAATTATAACTGAATATATTTTAAAATTTGATTTGATCAAAGTCTAAATAAAATATGACAGTTTGGGTGGCCAAAGTGATTGATGGATGGGATAAGAGTTTTTATGACAAAAATTGCAGATAGGAGGCTGGAATAAAAGAGGGAAGAAATTGGGAATTGCGGAGGGACGCGATAAATAAAGAATTATTGGAGAATATTCAAATTAATAAGTAATTAAAATAATTTTTGTTCAATACTGTGAAAAAATAAAACATCTTCGATATCTGCAAGTGAAGACCGGTTAAGCAGGGGAAGGCAATTGTTTGCAAAACTTGTCTTGGGGGGTTTTCTAAGTTGTTACTAACGACAACTTGCCTTATCACGAGTGTGAAACAGGTCCCGTGACCTCATCATGTCTCCTGGCCCATGGGTACATCGGATTTAAACACACTCGGCACTGGCAATAAATCCGTCTTCTCCGGAAGATCAACAGAGAAACAACTAAGAAAAACTTCCCAGCCACCCACTGAAACGAAAGTGGGCTTGGATCCCGAAGTCGCTGGTTTAATATATAACCCCTGTGTCTGCCGAAAATTTGGTTCCGTTTCTCTTTTTTCACTCCCTTCCCACCCTTTCATCTCATTTTATTTGTGGTTTATATTGAGACTTATTTTCCAGATTCAGATTCAGATCCAGAATCAAGTTATCTTTCTTTCTTTTTTCAGGACGCATCTAAATTTCAACTTGAAAATATTTTGTTGTTGGATATCATTTTTTTTCAACATAAATCTTGACATTTAATAGGACACAGAAAAACAAGTTTCAATTCAATGCTATATAATCAATTATTGAGCTTTTTAGCAGTGACTTCGATCGCTTTTGCCTGGTCTCCAACCGACTCCTACGCTCCCGGTGCGGTAAAATGTCCCCTGGGAAATACCACCTTAATTAGAGAAGCTACTAAAGTTTCAACTAACGAAACTGCTTGGTTAGCCAAACGTCACAAGATCACTGATCAAGCTTTAAAAGATTTTTTCACCTATAATAATACTTTGACTGATTTTGATGTGGATTCATTTTTCGATCAGTTAAATCAAAGTATTAGTATTGGACTTGCATTCTCTGGTGGTGGTTATCGTGCCATGACTTGTGGAGCTGGTCAATTGTCTGCCTTAGATAACAGAACCACTGGAGCTTTTGAAAAAGGTCTTGGAGGTTTGTTACAAGCTTCTACTTATTTGCTGGGACTTTCAGGAGGTAATTGGTTAACCGGAACCATTTCTTTTAATAATTTTACTTCAGTGGAAGAAATTTTAAATAATGATAATAATTCCATTTGGGATCTTACTGAAGCCATTTATAATCCAGGAGGAATCAATATTTTCAAGTCTGCTAGTGTTTTTGATGATATGGCTGATGATATTGAAGCTAAACAAGATGCTGGGTTTAATACTTCTTTCACCGACATTTGGGCTAGAGCTTTATCCAGACAATTTTTTAATGATAGTCTTCATGGTGCTGCTTTGACAATTTCTACTCTTAGAGATGCAGATGTTTTTATTAACGCTGAAATGCCTTTTCCAATTAGTGTTGCTGATGGTAGATACCCCGGTACTAAAATCATTAGTGGTAATTCTACTGTTTTTGAATTCAATCCTTTTGAAATGGGTTCTTGGGATGATTATCTTAATGCTTTCACCGATGTCAAATATTTAGGTACTAATGTCACCAATGGGGTTCCAAATGCTACTGATAAATGTATCAATGGTTTTGATAATGCTGGTTTTATCATGGGTACTTCATCATCTTTATTTAATCAATTTTTACTTCAATTAAATTCTACTGGTCTTAGTGGAGCTCTTTATGATATTGCTGAAAATATTTTATCCGAAATTGATGAAGACAGTAATGATATTGCTGATTATACTCCAAATCCATTTTATAAATCAACTTATGGTACTTCTAAAAATTTAGCTAATTCTGAAAACTTATACCTTGTGGATGGTGGTGAAGATTATCAAAATGTTCCATTAGCTCCATTACTTACTGATAAACGTTCAGTTGATGTTATCTTTGCCTTTGATAACAGTGCCGATACCGATGAATATTGGCCAAATGGTACCTCATTGGTTTATTCTTATGAACGTCAATTTGCTAATGGTCCAGCTTTCCCATATGTTCCAGATATGAACACTTTTAGATCTGCCAATTTAACTGCCAGACCTACTTTCTTTGGTTGTGATTCTAATAATTTAACTTCTTTAGAAAATATCCCTCCATTAGTGGTTTATATTGCTAATAGACCTTTTAGTTATTGGTCTAACACTTCTACTTATAAGATGACTTATGATGAAGATGAAAAAAGAGGAATCATCACTAATGGATTCGAAGTTGCTTCTAGAAAAAATTTAACTTTAGATGATGAATGGAAAGCTTGTGTTAGTTGTGCCATCATTCGTCGTTCTCAAGAAAGATTAGGAATTGAACAAACTGAACAATGTAAAGAATGTTTCTCTGAATATTGTTGGAATGGTGAATACGTTGAGGAAACTCCAGGAATCAATTTCACTGAAAATGGTACCACTAATGGTGCCGAAGCTAGTAACACCACTAATGCTTCTGATAGATTGATTATTGGAAATTCCATAAAGTGGGGTGTTATTTTTACCGTTTTACTCAGTGCTTTATTGATCTAATGAGTTTTCTATTTCTATTATTTTCTTTCCTTGGGCCCATTATTCACAAAATAAAAAACAAAAAAATAAAACATAAAATATCATATTGCTATAATCACATTTGTTTTATGCTATGATTTTTCAATCTTAAACTTATTTTTGCCATTCATCGTATTTGATTTATTATATTACCATATCATACTTAGTTTTTAGAATAATAGAAACAATTACACAAAACTTGCTTTAAAATTTGTAAAAAATATTTACAAGAATTGGTGTTGATAACACTTTGTCGATGAATCTGTCTTAAATCATAAATATGCCAAAATTGTGATTTGAGCCCTGGCAAGTTACAGAATTTGGTGTTTATTTTTACCTTAAGTTAAAATCGAGATGAATTTGTATCAAGCTTGCCAAACTATGATTAACAAGACCAAGACTTTGTCTTACTGTTTCAAGACACCCTACCTAAGAATATGGCTCACCTAAAAGCGTACAAGACATTTTTCCTTCAGTGGAAAACATCACCATAAATTAGGATGAGCGGCCATGCTAGGTCAATATCCACATGCAAAAGAGTTATTGCTAACTGATGATCCGCTAGACGTCGACGACATGACGACAAGGATAAACTTGATGAAGTTATGCTACTTTTCTGAAAACAAAAGATGACTAAGGATAAAGTTGATGTTGATAAAGGTGAATATTGACAAAATGGAAGTTTTCTACCATTTTGAAAACCCCGTTTTCTAATAACAATGATCTTGAAGACAGACTAAGCAAAACGAGGCTCCGAGCCATTATGGATTCTTGTCAGTACGGATCTTTGTTTCTTGAATCGGGAATTCAAAGAACTTTAGGATATTCCTCAAAGAAATCAAATTTTGCCGTGCTTCATGTTCGGCATTCTAGGCTTCGCAAAATCTTTGCCATGCATAATTATTATTTTGTCATTTAAAGAATGTCCAAAATATAAATACTTATTTTCTTCCTCTTGAAGCACGGTTCATGATTGTAAAAAGAAGAAAAGGTATAACTGTTATTATTAATGTTTTTATCATATTTTCCTTTGATTCTTTTCTCGTTATTTTTGAACACCGTTAATGCAGCTTATAAAGCTGATGGACAAAATATTGCTCTATATTGGGGTGCTGGAGGTGGTCAGAAATCATTAGGATATTATTGTGAATCTCAAGCAGCAGATATAATTATGTTATCGTTTTTAAATAATTGGGATGCTACTTCTGCTTCTTTCAATTTTGGTAATGCTTGTGGAAGTGATACATGTCCACAAATTGAAGAAGATATTCTTACTTGTCAAAAATTGGGTATCAAAGTGTTACTTAGTTTTGGTGGGGATGATCGTCGAGGTAAATATGGATTAAAGACTAATGATGATGGTGAAAGTTTAGCGCAAGTTGTTTATGATATGTTTAATCCTGCTGGTAATTCTTCAGTTAAAAAACCATTTGGTAAAGCAGAAATTGACGGGATTGATTTTGATATTGAAAACCATAATGATAAAGGATTAGCTGCTTTAGTTACAAAACTTAGAACTTTATGGTCCTCAAAAGAATTAATTGTTTCTGCTTGTCCTCAATGTCCATTTCCTGATCAAAATGTTTTCAATTTATTAGAAGATTCAAAGGCTAAAGTTGATATTGCGTTTATTCAATATTACAATAATGGATGTGCAATGAAGAATTTGAACACATTTAATGATAACTGGAAAACTTGGGAAGATTGGCAACAAACTAAAGCCGGTAATAAAGATATAAAATTATACATTGGATTAGCTTCAAATGGAAGATATAATAGAGATGCAGATTATATTGAAAAAAATTCACAAACTGCTAGAAATAATAAAGATTTTGGTGGGTTTTTCCTTTGGGATGCCGCTAGTGGGTTTGCTAATGTTAATAAGAAAACTGGACTTAATTATGTTTATGAAATTAGAAATATTATTCGTAATGAAAAGGCCCTCGCAAGCACCATAGTTAGTGCTTCTTCTACCACTCTTGCTCAAACCATTATTTCAAAATCCACTTCTTCTGTTCCAACCACCGTTAAGACCAAAGTTTATATTTCTGCTAATACTGGGACTGCTACTGGTACTAAAACAAGTTCATTTATTACCACCAGTAATGGAGAAAAAGTCGTGATGCCAATATTAATTGCCGAGCCTACTACCACTTCAAAGATCGTTACTTCTTCTTCATATAAAGTGAAAACTGTGAAAACCATTTACACTTCCACCAGTATTTCTATTAGTTCAGTCTCAGCCACCACTACAACCACTACTTATACTTACATGTCAGAACTCTCGAGTGATTCTACTTCTTCAGTTAATAAGAGGGATTTCCTCACTACTAAGTTATTTGGTGATAATGGACTTCAAATGCGAAAAATCATTACAATTTTATCAACAATTTCAATTCCTACTAGTGCGACAATCACTAGTTCAATTTGATTATAATAGCTGGGCTTTTTTAATTCTTCTTCTTATCATGTTTATGTTTCTTCATCTAATTATTTCTTGCATAACTCTCATTCATCTTAATAGACTTCATTTTATGAAATTTTTTGTAACTTATCAAAAAATCAATTGATACAAAAGGAAAAACAGTAATGAATTGAAACAGCTATAAAAATTAAACGTTATAATATATAGAAATGAAAATTCTAGAAAACAATCTATGCAAAATGGACTTGGTATCAAAAAAAAAAAAAAAAATTATTTTTGATTAGCAATAATGAAATATACTGCCGCAACTAAGGCCACGAGAATGGCCAAAATTAGAGGTAACTGGGATTCTCCTGAAGTGGTAGAGTTTCCTGAAGAGGTATTAGAAACCACTGGGGCAGTTTCTGGATCAATATCTCCCACATACATGTCTTTTAACATTTCATAAGCGTCATCAGTATGACCAATATCTTCAAAAGCCTGAGTGGCGTCTTCTCCAGCACAATCAACCACCACTTCTTCACCACCTGGATGTTCTGGTAAGAATTTGGTACAATCATAAACTTTACCATCGATGATCATCCAACAATCTTCTCCAGTATTGTGTTTGGCGACATCCTCATAACTAAAAATCTTGACTTCTGACATATTGAACTATTAATAATTAATAAGTAATCGAAATTATGAAAAAAATTTGATTACTAGTAATGAGTTTACACAAAAAGTTCGATTTGTTTGTGTCGTTTAAATTTTCAAGACATCAAAAAAAAAAGCATCACATGACCACGCAACTGACCAATGATAGCGCCGCATTTTGTCATACGTCAAATATTTGTTGTAATATTTCATTTTTTATTAACTAATATAAACTTGGATATATAAAAAGAATGCTAAAAGAACTTTCTATTTTTTATAAGATGTTTCTAATAAGAATATTTAATCTCGGTATCGATCAAATCAACTAAAAATTCCAATTCCAATTTTTTTCTGGCTTCAATTAACCAATCATTACTTAATTTTCTACTCCAACCCTTCAAATTACTAACAATTTCAATGGCATCATCTAAATCACCATTAGACAACTTGTAATTGACTCTGGAAATAACTGATTCAATATCATTACCGATAGCATCATCAACATTACCATTTTTACTAATTAAAATGTAACTAAAAAATTTGGCAGACAAATGACCCAATAAACCAGCATTTGGGGGTAACAATGAAGCTGAACGAAGTTCTGGAGCTAATAAGTTCCAACGTTGAGTCAATTGAGCATTACTGATTAATCCAGCGGATTTGATTGAATCAATTGGTAACGATTTGATAATGATATTTAATAACTCGGATTCTTTATCATTAACGGTAAGTTTTGAAATTTCGTTAATTTCATTAATGATTTTTTGACCGTTGATTTCTGATAAATTGTTTTGATAAGTTTCTGAATGAACAATTTTTTTCAAATTATTAAGATGAATTAAAATTTCATTGAACTTATTAAATTTTGTAAAGTTTTTACCTAATTCAATTTCAAATTTTTCCAAAGCTTCAACCTTTTCAAATAATTTTTCCAAATTCTTCAACTTACCATTTCTTTCATTTTCAATTTTTTCATTAATGATTTTTTCAATTTCTTTTAGTTGATAAATTTGAGAAGCTTTTAATTTATTTTCATATTCTAATTCTAAAGTTTGTTTGTTGATTTCGATATCCTTAGTTAATTGTTTTTCATAGACTTTTTTAATTGATTCAATTTCAAGGTTATATTTATTAAGAAATTCTTTTGTTAATTCATTCTCTTTTGATTTTAAATCAATTTCTTGATTTTTTAAAGTTTTTTCCTTAACTTCTTCAATTAATTTATCTTTACTAGCTTCAAATTCTTTGATGCTATTGGAGATTTTGACGACTGATGCATTAACATTTTCAATGATTTTTGAAAAAGATTCATTTGGATTTGATTCATTGATTGATTTGATAAAAGTATTCAATTTTTTGATCAATAAATCAACATCTTCGTTATTAGACGAATAATCAATGGTTGGGATATTTAATTTAGCCACAGTAAGAGTTCTATTTTCCGATACTACGTTTTTAGCTTCGATTGGAGTTGTTGAATCTTTTGAAGTTTTAGTTTTAACTTGTTGATAGAAATCATTGATTTTTTCACTAATTGCTCCTTCTTGATTGACAGTAACGGTTTTATCCTTTAATTCAGAAACTTTTTTCTGTAATTCTTTTAAATCAGATTCAGTGAAGAATTTTTTATTATCTTCGATTGCTTGAACAACTTCATCTGCTAATGGAACGTATTCGGTGAAATAATCATTAAAAGTATCATTTTGTAAAGAAAGATAGGCTCCTCCTCCGTAAAAGATAGTGGTGGCAAGTATCAACCTAAAGAGAAATTTATTAAAAGGATGAGTTTTTTTAACAACAATTTTTTTAACTGGTGGTGGTGGAGGAGTAGATTTAACCAAAGCTTCTTGGAAAACTTTTGAATAACTATGGAATGGGGCCGATCTCAATTGACGACTGGCAACTCTTGCCTGGGTCCCCATAACTCTGCTACTAGCACTCAACATGGTTGGAGAAGTGGAAATTATGATGAAGAAAACTGCAGTTAAATTTTCAATATTTTATTTATTGATGTTGTGGAAAATTCAAGAGGTGAGATTTGTTTTTATTGGCCAATGAAAAAAAAGAGAAATTTTGTGGTCATCTGATATTGGTCATCTGACAGATCACGCAGTCCTAAAAATATCATATGATACATGCATAAAATAACGTTTTAATTTTATTTTTTACAGTTTTAACTCCACAATTCATTAAAAAGTCAATTTAACCGACAAAGAGACTATTTGTCGTCACCCCTCATCCATCTTCATAAAAACTTATCCATTTCCTAGTATTTTTTTTAACAATGGTTCCTTCTTATCATTATCAATCATGAAAGGATCTGATATTATTATAAAACTCAATAATGGTAAAACCATTCCGGCTCTTGGATTTGGTACTGGTAATCCTCCAGAAACCACTCTTTTAACCAAACAAGCGGTCGTTGATGCCGTCAAAGCGGGATATCGTCACATTGACACTGGTTGGAGATATAACACTGAACATTTGATCGGCGAAGCATTGCAAGAGTTATTTGAAGCAGGGGTTGTCACAAGAGAAGAACTTTTCGTCACCACTAAAGTTCCACCCCAATTCCACGCCACTCCAGAAGACTCTTTGAAACAATCTTTAGAAAGACTTAAATTGGATTATGTGGATTTATGGTTACAACATTGGCCAATTGCCTGGGAAATGGGAGAAAATTTCTTTCCAATTCCCAAAGATTTAACAAAGAATGCAAATTTAAAAGAAAATGATTTCAAAATCGATCCTAATGGGAATTATGTTTCTGCTTATTTGGCCATGGAAAAAGTCCTTAATGATGGTACTAATAGGGTTAGATCATTGGGGATTTCTAATTATTGTCAAAGTTATATTGAAGAACTACTCAAAGTCTGCACTATTAAACCAGTAGTCAATCAACTTGAATTACATCCTCATTTATCCCAACCAGAACTAGTTAAGTTCATGAAATCTCAAGGAATTGTTTCCTTTGCTTATGGGCCATTAGGAATGGATGGGGCTCCCAATTTAAAGATTCCATTGGTGGTGGAATTAGCCAAAAAGTATGACTGCGGCCCAGGAAATATCCTATTAAGTTATCATTTATGTAACGGTAATGGGGTAGTAGCTAGATCTACTAATGTTAAGAGAATTGAAAATAATTTGACATTAATAAACTTGGAGAAAAATGATTTGAATAAATTGAATCAATTTGGAGTGGATCATGCGAAAAGATTCAATGATAAGTTTATTAACTTCAAAGCATTGTTTGATGATTATTATAAATGATTGTTATTACTTACTTAGGACATTTAATAATGTAATGAGAATTGTATGAATTTTGAAACTTTTGATTGTAGTTTTGTAAACACGAATTCGTTAATTAATGTTTAGAGTGTCAACCAAAGATTCCTAAAAAGACCAGCAATAATTCATGATAGCTTTGATTCATTTTAACTCCATTAATATAAAGATAATAGACTATACACAAATACTCATTTTAACTATCGTTTCCCACGTGACTTTTTGCTACAAAAAAATTGGTGAAAGAAAAGTCCAAAAATTTTCAAAATTCTTGACCTTTGTTAACTTAACCAATATTAACATGTTGATGGGGATTATCAAGCCTTGTGGGGTTAGTGGATTGACTCGACAATTCTCAACTACGCAAGTTAGTTCTGGTAAAAAAGCCTGGGCTTATGCACAATCATTACTTCGAAAAAAAGCCAATATTGGTAGGCAAATTGCTATTGAAAATGAACTTAATAAAGTTGATCCGGTTTTAGGAAGACCCGATACTCCATTCATTGAACGTATCAAAGCAGAATTACAAGAACCGGGAGCGTTATCTTATGGGTTTGAAAAAAAAGATGTGGATAAATTACTTTATGGAGCTCAAAGAGCATTAATCTCTAAAAATCCTGGATTCAATGAAGCTCAAATTGTGGAAAATGAAAGTAAAAGAAGAGAAATTGTCAATAGAATCTTAGATATTAAGAATGGGAATAGTGCCATTCAAAAAAAGTTAGCAATCAAATTAGCTAGAGAAGAATTTCAAAGATTTCCAGGAGATAGTGGATCATCAGAAGTTCAAGCAGCAGTCATGACAATGAAAATTCAGTTTTTAGCAGAACATATTAAAAAAAATAAAAAAGATTTTAGAAATATCAGAAGATTAAGAATGTTAGTTCAACAACGTCAAAGTATTTTGAAGTATTTGAAAAGGGATAATCCAAAAAAGTATTATTGGGCCATTGAAAAGTTAGGATTAACTGATCATGCTGTTACAATGGAATTCAACTTAGATAGACGTTATATGCAAAAATTCAAGATCTTCGGAGACGAAATTTTAGTTAGAGAAAGTAAATCGGTGGAAAGTAAACAAAGAAGACAAATTTCAAAACAAAAGAGATCTAGTAAAAAACAAAGGGCTATAGAAAAATCAGAAGCACAAACTAAACCTGAAAAAGTCATTCCAGAAAATATTGAACAAACTGAAACTCCGGTGACTGCTTAAATATCATGTAAATATAATACATAAAACTTTATATTATAAAAACTGTAATTATTTATC
>JBAKFZ010000181.1:0-26439 GCA_037355385.1 Saccharomycopsis sp. FM-2023a
CAAATAATAATCTATTTTGCAAAGATTTTTCAATTTGGCTTAACAAATCAGATTCTAGTAATCCCCCGATTGAACTATTAGATTTATTTATTAATTTGGATCAACCATATGAAAGTGAATATTTTTTCACTTATATTAATCAATTGATTGTTAGAGGGTTATTTGATCAAGCTTTAAATATTTTAGTCCAATCAAATTATAATACTTTAACTGATGAATTTCTTTTATATATTATGGAAAGTTTAATCAAATGCTTGAATGAGTATAATACTATAATCAATTTTGGGGACATTGAAGATTATAATACAACTTTGGGAAATAATTTATTAGCATCATTCCAGATCTTCAAAAAAACATGCGCCAAATATCTTGAAGAAATAAATGATTATTTATTGGAAATTAATGATATCGAGATAAAAAATTATTTATTGAAATTAAAAGAAACTTTTTCAATTTTTATCGGTTCAAAGTCAATAATATTAAAAGTTTCTAATAAATGGTATGAAGCTTTAAATGGATTAATTTTATTTGATTTACCAAATAGGAAATTGATTCCAGAATATTTAGAAATCATTAGCAATAAACATGATGGTAAATTTGAAGTTGATCCAATTAGTATTTGGGAAACGATTTGCTTTGAATTACTAAAAAATGAAAGTTTTTTATTAACTTTATCAGCTTTAGATAAATTAAATAACGATACCACTGCTTTTTTATCAGTACTATTTGAAGCAAAAGGATTTTTGAAAGATTACAATAAACTAGATTATTTAACAGCAAAGGCTAATAATGATTTAGATTATGAAATGCTGATTGATGATGAAGAAATTAATGAAAATTTATCATCATCAAATATTAATTACTCAAAAATTAGTCATTATTTATTATATAATCATGCAATGAATTGTTTTAGTAATAATGATTTGATTCCTAATGGGATTGGAATTTTGAAATCTTTAAATTTGAAAAATTTCAAACAAATTTTAACGGATTTTTTACCGTATAATTTTGAATTTAAATCAAAAGACGATAAAGAATGGATTTTGAGTGTTTGCGCGGAAAACAAATTAATTCATTTATCAAATAATCTTTATAAATTATTTGGTTTGGAACAATTTTATGATAAAAATTATCTTGAAAGTTTTGATTTATTGGTTAAATCAGGAGATTATAAATTAGTTGAAAATTATATATGGAAAATTTTTGATAAAAAGTTATTACAAAAATATAATAATGATGATGAACCATCAGTAATTGATTTTTTTGTTTTTAAAGATAATCTTGATGAATTGAATGGATTAATTGATGAAAAAGATAAAAAGTTTATAAAAAATTATGAAATTAGTTCAATTTTGAAAAAGTTTTTATCACCTTACATGATTTTAAATGAGTATTTAAATTATGAAACTAATGAAGATTTTTTTAATGGCAAAGAGTTATTGGTTAGTTTAATTACTTTTGAATATTTACCAAAAAATTTGTTAATAATTCTATTACTATTTTTATTAAAATACTTTTGTTTAAATTTTACAAACAGTTCATCATTATCAATTGGTTCATCAATTTTTACTTTATCAGAATTGATGAATGTCTTGAAAACTCTTAGAATTTTACAAACTTTTATCAATAATAAATCAACATATAAAAAATTGAACGATAATTATAAAACATTTCAAAAAAAATCTTCAACTTATCTTTATAAAGAGTTTTCAGAATTTGAGATTAAAATCCCCAAAGAGTTGGATGAACTAGTGGACTCGTTAAGAAGTCAAGTGTCTATTGAAATTTCCAGAAAATACTTGGAATGATGTACAAATTAATAAATTAATGAATAATTGTTGATGATTTCTTGTAAAAACCCGTACCTCGGTTGTGCGGTACGGGTGTCTCTTCATTGCTCTCCCGAAATTCGCCTCCAAAAAACAAACAAAACAACAAAACCCTTCAACAAACA
The DNA here is from genome assembly GCA_037355385.1 of Saccharomycopsis sp. FM-2023a. Taxonomy (NCBI): domain Eukaryota; kingdom Fungi; phylum Ascomycota; class Saccharomycetes; order Ascoideales; family Saccharomycopsidaceae; genus Saccharomycopsis; species Saccharomycopsis sp. FM-2023a. The sequence goes on from JBAKFZ010000181.1 coordinate 1,955, forward strand.
AGCAAGAAACAACTCATCCATTGGAGATTTCACCATGTCCAACCCTCCAGCCGTTTCTCAAAACAGTGGGGCCGCTTCTACACAACCTCCAATTTCGTTCAACCAACCTTGGATTGACCCTGCCATTCTTAATCAAATGAACCCCCACAACCGGATTGGAAGATACCAAATCATCAAAACTTTGGGAGAAGGGTCTTTTGGTAAAGTAAAATTGGCTTTCCATTTAACCACTGGTCAAAGAGTGGCCTTGAAAATCATTAATAGAAAAACTTTGGCCAAATCAGACATGCAAGGTAGAATTGAAAGAGAAATTTCTTATTTAAGATTACTTAGACATCCTCATATTATCAAACTTTATGATGTGATCAAATCCAAAGATGAAATCATTATGGTTATGGAATTTGCAGATAAAGAATTGTTTGATTATATCATTCAAAAGGGAAGAATGTCGGAAAATGAAGCTAGACGATTTTTTGTACAAATTATTTGTGCAGTTCAATATTGTCATCGTCATAAAATTGTTCATAGAGATTTAAAACCAGAAAATTTATTGCTTGATAGTGAATTGAACATTAAAATTGCTGATTTTGGTTTATCGAATTTAATGACTGATGGGAATTTTTTGAAAACTTCTTGTGGTTCGCCAAATTATGCTGCTCCAGAAGTTATTAGTGGTAAATTATATGCTGGTAGTGAAGTTGATGTTTGGTCTTGTGGAGTCATTTTGTATGTCATGTTATGTGGTAGATTACCATTTGATGATGATTTTATTCCTGCTCTATTTAAAAAAATCAGTAGTGGTATTTTCACTTTACCATCATTTTTATCGGAAGGTGCTAAGCAAATCATCTCTAAAATGTTAATTGTTGATCCATTAAATAGAATTACTATTGAAGAAGTTATGAAAACTTCTTGGTTTATGGCTGATTTCCCAGATTATTTAAAAGAACAAGAAAATGTTAAAATTAATGATTCTAAATCTCTTAATGATACTACAATTGATGAGGAAGTGGTTCAAAATGTGGTTATGACCATGGGTTATAATTTAGAAGAAGTTAATGATATCTTAAGACAAAAATATGTTAATGGAAATTCTGAACTTGATAATAATGAAATTATTAATGCTTATGAGTTATTGTTAGAGAATAAAAAATATAACATTTATAAAACCAATTCTAAAGATAAAAACAATCATATTGATACTGTTTTCTCAAAATTGCCACCAACTTGGGCAGGATCTTCGGAAAGCAAAAATGATAGTAATAATACCACTAAAAGTAATAATGCTTCTGATAATAATATCAATGATAACAATAACAATAATAATAACGAAAGAAATTCTTCAAGAAACCCAATGCAATATGATATTTCTCCACTAGCTGATAACCTCAATCCAGTTGCTAATTCAACAATTTCCATTCTTCCTACTTCAATTCCTCAATATCATCGTGCTTTTATGATGTCACAGGACCCAGAAATTTTGAAAAGAATCTCCCCAGTTTCTGCTAAAAAAAGTAGAATTAGATGGCACTTTGGTATTAGATCTAAATCTTACCCATTAGATGTTATGGGAGAAATTTATAGAGCCCTTAAAAACCTTGGAGCCCAATGGTGTAAACCAACTGAAGAAGAACTTTGGACAATCAGAGTTAGATGGAAATGCTCATTACTTTCACAAGAATCAGCCAAAAAAGAAACTGAGGAACAGGTGGGATCAACGTTTACATTTAGTAAAAATAAAAAAGAAGATGTGGAAATGAAAGACGATGAACCAACAAATGAAAAGTCTGATAATAGTAATAATACTTCTCATAGTAGTAATGATTTGACTCCTGATTTGATGAAGATGCAAATCCAATTGTTTCAATTGGAATCCAATAACTACTTGGTAGATTTCAAATTTGATGGTTGGGAATGTTCGGGTAATGAAAGTTATGAGTTTGAGCAGAGTGATATGTTATCGAGTTATTCTGCCTATCCTTTTTTACATTTGGCCACCCGACTTATAATGGAGTTGGCGGTGAACAGTCAGAACTGATTTTTGTTTCTTGTTACCATTTTAGAAGCATGATGGTACTTTGTCTCAAACCTCTCAAAATTTAATATTCAAACAGGCTTCTCTTACTTTGGTGATTAGCTTATTGTGGTTGATATATTTTGAAATCAGGGAAGAAAGAAAAATAAAATTTAGGGGATTTTTTTTTATGAGTGATGATTTTTTTTTCTTTAATTTACAATTTCTTATCATTATTTCTTTTAAGATCGCATATTTTGATGTGAACTGTTGTTATTTCTGATATAAATACTTTTTGAATCAATTTTAGTCTAAATTGTCGGTTTATCATTTAATTATTGTCTACAATTTAAACTAATATTGTTTTTATTTGCTGTTTTGTTATTGTAGATTAACATCCTTGAATAGCGTTTGTAAGATAGATGAATGTTTTAAAACAGTTGAAAGATATTAATAGCGGTAACCTACAAGATAATCCAAAAATAGTTATCCTTAGCATAAAAATGAATTCAAAACAAGAATAAGATAGTTTTTATACTGACACCGGCAGATAGTTAGAGACCCTAATAGTATTTTTTGATGATTCGAAAGAGTAATCGCAAAAGCTGAAAGGTTCATGATAATTCCAACTATTTTACTTCATTTTCCACTCATGTTGGGGTGCTGAATCGAGCCCTGTGCGTCGGCGCTGTAGCGAATTTTATGTCCGTCGGAGCTGAGATCCCGCCTGCAATCACCAATTTTTGATTGATAAAGAGCGTAAAATGATTCATTTTCTCTCCCTTAACTCTTCTTAATTTCACCAACTCATTTATATCTATCATGTCCTACGGCTCCAAAGCTTCTGATCGTCTTGCTGGAAAGACCATTGTACGTTAGCCAACTCTGCAATTGTCTTTTTAAACCCAACTAACTCAGTATTTCTAGTTAATCACTGGTGCTTCTGCTGGTATTGGAGAAGCCACCGCTTTAGAATTCGCCTCTGCCGCCAATGGTAATGTCAAATTCATCCTTACTGCTCGTCGTCTTGAAAAGTTGGAAACAGTGAAGAAAAATCTTGAGTCCAAATATCCTTCCATCAAAGTGTTTATCTATAAATTGGACGTCTCTGATTTAAAGGCCATTGATAAGTTCTTTGAAGAATTACCAGAAGAATTTGCTGATGTCGATGTTCTTGTCAACAATGCTGGTCTTGCTAGAGGAGTTGCCAAAGTTGGTAACATTGAACAAAAAGATATCAATGAAATGTTCAATACCAACGTTATTGGAAATTTTTCCATGGTTCAACATCTTTTACCATTATTTAAAAAGAAAAACTCTGGGGATATTGTCCAATTAGGTTCAATTGCTGGTAGAGAACCTTATCCTGGAGGAAGTATCTATTGTGCTACTAAACACGCTCTTAGAGCTTTCACTTCTGCCTTACGTAAAGAATTGGTCAACACTAAAATCAGAGTTATTGAGATTCAACCAGGTAATGTGGAAACTGAGTTCTCTGATGTTAGATTTTATGGTGACAAATCAGCTGCTAAAAACGTTTATAAAGGAACTGAACCTTTATATGCTGATGATATTGCTGAATTGATTGTGTTTTATTGTTCCAGAAAACAAAATACTGTGGTGGCTGAATCTTTAGTCTTTGCTACTAATCAAGCTTCTCCATTCCATATTTATCGTAGTGAAATTTAAAATGAATGTTTTCATTGATATTATTTAACAAAATTGTAAACGTATAGTTAATCATCAAACAATAAAGAAAACCAATTTTATCTAAATAATATTTGCTCTATAAACTAGAAGTATAGTTGGTTAAAGACTTTTCACTACAAGTTATTATTACCGAACATGTTTAGAATGTATGTCCAATCGAAGAAACATCAAATTTTTTGCTCTGTAAAAAGTGACAAAAAAAAGGGTTGTTTACAAATAAAAAAGAAATCAATGCTGCGTTAGATCAAAATTCAGATTCGACTATTTTTTACAATAATAATATTAAAGATGAATCACAGAGTTTGCCATTAAAATTAAGTGATAAATTAGTCTAGTTAACTGATAAAATTGTAACTACTGGTGGAGTTCAACAATTTTCAAATTTCAATGATATTATCATGGTAAAAATGATCGTAATATTGATTCTAAAATTAAGCAAAATTTAAAATAATAAGTAGCTCCCCGAAATTTCTCCATATTATATAAAAATACTGTGGTTACTGAAGCTTTAGTTTTTGCTACTAATCAAGCTTCTCTATTCTGTATTTATCATAATGAGAAGTAAAGCAAATGCTTTTATTGAGTTGATTTGTATATAATTGCAAACATATAATTAATCATTAAACAAACGAAAGAAACCCAATTTTATCTAGTCTATATTTGGTCTAGAGGTAAAAAGTATAACAAAAAAAATTAGATTATGTTGAAGAAGATTGTGCATTACGAATTGAAAGGAAACAATTCCATAAAACCCCAACTGAACTACTAAATGGAACTTGAAATTGTTTTGGCATAACTAAAAAATTGACAAACTGAACCGTTGGCCAAAGACAATAATTAGCAGCTAAAGTTCCCAAATAAACTTTTTTGATTTTTTTTTCAAAAGTTGTTAAATCTCCATTTTCAATGACAATACTTGAATAATAAAAAAAAGCGGCTAAAGATAATGGAGAATAAAACAATTGATCTGCTAAAACTCGTTCTAAAACTGTTATGAATTTTGGATCATCATTATATAGTCCATTCAAAATTTTATACCAAAAAAATTGAGGAAATGAAATGATACAACTCCAGCCCATAAAGCCAACTAGTCTTTTATAATCAAAAACGAGAGTACTTTGTGCAAGCTCTAAAGCATTAGTATTGTCCAATTGAGAATTCACGTCATCATCATCTTCATCATCACCATAATCAACGAAAATTTGAAAACGATTATTATTATCATTAGTATCTGAGTAATTCAAACTAGTTGCTGGATCACTTTCATTAGTAACGGCAATTTCCGAGTTCACTGAAGGCCTTCTAACATATAATCTGGTCAATGTTTGAGCTAAAGAATCAGCAAGACCAAATAACAAAATATTAGACATTAAAGTTGCCGGTAGACCAGCAATGGCATAAATTTTGGAGTAATATGGGATATATTTCAATAATAAAGCGATGAAAAACATGATATTAATAGCATACATTAATGGAATTTTCATGATAAGGATCCGGGAAAGCCGATGATTCAAAACATTCAAAGGCTTTAAAAGTATTAGAAATGTGGGATAAAGATATTTTAGATTTATTTCCTTGGTTTTTTCCCAGGCAATTGAGGCATATTCTTTGGCAAGATCTAGTGACGACGGATCCTGGTTAAGGTCGTTTTCATTCAACGGGAGTTGAACCGGCATTGTCTAATTTTTCGTTGTTATTATGTATAAATTGGTTAGCAAAATGAGGTTTAATCAAGCTTAAAATTGATTAATGAGCATCACCAAATCCGGGCTCGTGATCGCGTAGACCATGTGCCATGAGCGGGAAAGCCCGTCATCCAGACACCAATCCATTTGGTGTCTGGGTGTGGTATCTTGCAATAATTTGTGTGAATTCAGTCTTTGAAATTCTCTTAAATTGCTGTAAAACACCTAAATCCTCCCCGAATGTCGACTCGAGTGGCAGCAAAAGAGCAAGCCTTGAATCTATTTGAACAGGGTATTGCTAAAGAAAACATTGGCAAGCTAAGTGATGCCATTCAATTGTATCGTCAAGCTTACAAACTAAATGAATCAGTAGATAAAGCATATCGAGAGCGTTTATTCTCTCAAGAAACAGCCCTTAAAGAATTACAAATTGCCACAAGGAAGCTATCGTTGGAATCAGGAAAAGATGAAGAAGTTGGTGAAGAAGTTAATATTGAAACTATTGAAGAAAAACCCCCTTGTTATTTATTAGAACTTTTAACTGATGATATATTGAATCAAATTATGAAATTTACTGCTTCACAAAACCCAGTTGATTGGTTTAATTTCTCCGTGACTTGTCAAAGACTTTCAAATGTAGGTTTCAATTCTTCAACAGTTTGGAAAACATTTTCTTTAGATATTTATCCAACCATTTATCCTAATTTAACCCCGAAAGATTTACATCATCAAGCTCACAATTTCTATAGAGGTTGGAAACATATGTATCAAAAGAAGCCTTTTTTGAAATTTGGAGGAGTTTATATCAGTATTGTCACTTATTTAAGAGAAGGGGCTACTGTTGATTCATTATCATGGAGCAATCCAATTCATATTATTACATATTATAGATATGTTAGATTTTTTAGAGACGGAACTTGTTTAAGGTCGTTGACTGTTAATGAACCGAACGATGTTGTTCCAAAATTAACAAAAAATTGGCAAAAAAATGGTTTGATAGATGTTTATAATGGCTTCTGGTCTGTTGAAGATGAAGGAAAAGTTATAATTGAAGGTGAAGGTTCAGTACAAAATTATCAATTTTGTCAAGAATTACAAATCAGTGGGAAGCGACATCATCAATTGAAATGGATTAGAAATTATTGTATAACTGATGAAAACCTTGAATCACCTTTTACGTTAAGGAATGAAAAGCATTTTTCATTTTCAAGGGTTAAAAGTTGGTCAATATATTGAGTGATTATATATTTGTTCATAAACCTAATAATTCATCTAACATTTTCTCGTCATCTAATGCCATGATTTTTTTCTGTAGAATTGGTTTTTTATTAATTTTATCTTCATTATTGTTATTATTATTATCTAATTTCTCAATTTTCAAATTGAAAATATCTTCGTTATTAATTTCATCCTCTTCTAAATTTAACTTATTACCTATCAATTCTGATAAATTGTTTTCAAAACTAACATCTTTAGATTCTAGTTCACTTTTGGGAATTTCTCTAAATTTTTTCTTAACTTTTCTCAAAAAATTCTCATTTTCAATTTTCTTTTCTAACTCTCTGAAGTTCTGAATTTCTTCTGTAGATAAACTCTTGATTTTACTTTTATTGGAAATTTCTTCATGTATTGATTCAAGACTCAACTTAGCAATAGTATCAAAGTCTAATTCTCCTAAAAGTTTGTTGTTTTTTGGTTTTGATTCAGAGTTTCCAGGAACTTTATAATCATGAGCAATACTTTTAGTTAATTTCACATAATAAGCTTGTTCTTCATCATTTTTTTCTTTAGAAACTGTGAATAGATCATTTCCAATGAATTGTTCTAACTTTAAGGAATCTTCTGGCTGTTCGTTTTCTAATTCTTCATTCTCTGATAAGACTTCCTCTTCTTCATCATTTTCTTCTGCTTCTTCTTGTTTATTATCTTTTAGCTCAGTTTGTTGAGGATTTTGTTGCGACTTCAAAAGACCATGTTTCTTTTTATATTGATATTTAGCCTTTCTATCCCATTTACTATTATGAAGAACCATTTTATCCTTGACAGATTGTTAAATCAATATTGATTTTTTTTGATTGAAATTCAAATTAATTATTTGCGTGTCCGGGTACCAGAATTTTTCAACATGAGCAAACACTTTTGATTATAATTATGACATTGTGTAAAGACTACGCCTTTATGAAGTAGAAGACCTTGATATTTGAGGTTTTCTTTATCGGTAAATTTTAATCAAATAGTATAAAAATACCTTTGGAGTTTAATTTGCACTGGAAGTTGAATGTACAAGCTTCCTCTTTTTGTCTTTTAAAAAGATATTTTCTTTGTAAAAAAACCTAGATATTGACATGAAAAAATTGAGGCAGCTTCTCTAAAGTCTATCTTGATGACTTTTTAGGGGTTTTCAGTGTACAAACATTCTATTCATTAAAGTCAACTGGTTTAAATCTTTTTGGCAACTTCTAATGGAACAAATTATAACTGTTTAAAGCAAACAATAGTATTGTAGTAGTAATAACAAAGAAATTTGTAAGTGTTTTCAATCATAAACTGAATTCTTCTATTTTCATCAAAATACCTCGAGGGCTAAACAGAATTTCTAGTCAAGGCATGAACACAATAATGACGTCAAGATACAAGTAATCAGCGAGAAAGTGGTTCTACCAAAATCAATGTTTGATATACGTTTCTGCGACCAGTTTATTTGCAATGCAGTCGAGATTCAGAAGTGAACAACCAATTTAGTTTATTGAAAGTGCTCATGTGACAGGATGTGACCAAATGATGGAACCGACAGGGTAAGTTATATTACTTGGAATTTAAACAAAAGCCATTTTCACTGCAAAATTGAAGTAGAGGAAGTAAAGAAACAATGCTAAAGTAGAAACATAGAGATTTGATCCTTCAAGCTTCAATAATTACTTTAATATGCTTTCAAATTTTCCAAAATTACAACTTTTTGATTTTTACAATATTTATCGAGCTTTAAGATAAATTACATTTTCAATAAAGAAGATTGAAATATGATTAATTGTTCAGCATTTACCAAAAACAAGATATTGACATTATAGTCAATTGTTGAAGAGATCATTTAACCGCTCACAAACGACAACTTTTTTCTCACGTGCAACCGAATCTCTTTAACATGCATAAATTAGACACAAAACCAAAACTTCAGCGTTTCTCTTTCTTTGGGCGCTAATAACATTTTTCTGATCACAAATTCTTCATCTTTCAAACAGTGCTCTCCAACGACCGCCATGGATATTAATCCTCCCATTGTGGAAACCATAATTGAGAAATTCGAAAATCAAGCCATGAATGAAGATACTTCTTCAAATGATAATAATGTTTATCTGAATTCTAGAAATGAAGAGCTCGATGAAAATGTGAATGATGAAGTCGTCAAAGAAGAGGATGTGAGTCAAGATGAATTGAAAATCACCATCAAATTGGAAGGTGAAAACGACTCTCCAAATGAAATTGATGCAGTTACTCAAGAGCTTAATAAGATGGGATTAGAAACAATTTTGGAGGAGCCATATAGTGGAAGCTCCAAAAATTTAAAGAGCAGTTTGAATCCCACTACCACTCCCTCTCCAAAATCTCCTGAGTTATCTTTATCACCAGAAAATTGTTATCAACCATTATTATCTTTTATTGATATTGGTATTGGAGCTTTGCCTGAACAAAGAATGCAAATGGTCGCTAAAAGAGGTGGAAGTTTAAATTTGATGATTCTTGGTCAAACTGGATTGGGTAAATCTACTTTTATCAATACTTTGTTTGGTACCAATCTTTATGAGACTAACAGTTCTTTTACTGATGTTACAATTCCGGAAACTCCCTCAATTTCTATTTCTAAATTTGAGCTTACGGAAAATAATTTCAGATTAAATTTGAATGTTATTAAAGCTCCTGGCTTTGGAGACTCTGCTGATAATCTATTTTCTTGGTCTCCAGTATGTTCTTATATTGATAATCAAATGCGCTCATATTTATTTCAAGAAGAGCAACCTGATAGAACTAAATTGGTAGATAACAGAGTTCATATTTGTTTGTATTTTGTCTCTCCTTCAAGCAATGGTTTGAAACCATTTGATATTATTTCAATTAAACATTTGAGCGAAAGAGTAAATTTGATTCCAATTATTCCAAAAGCTGATAGTTATACAAAGGAAGAAATGATGAAACGTAAATCAACTATTAGAGCTTTACTCAAACAGCATGATATCGATATTTGCCATTATTTGGATGGAAATGATGATGCTTATAAAACGATTTTGACTGAAATGCCTTATTCTGTTTTAGGGGTTGATTATAATTCATCAACTATTTTAGAAGCAGATATTATTAAAGGAAGACACTATTCTTGGGGTACAGTTTTATTGGAAGATGAAAATCATTGTGATTTTCTTAAACTTAGAAAAGTGTTACTTGAAAATAATATGTTAGATTTAATTCAAAGTACAGAAAATCATTACGAAAAATATCGTAAAGATATTTTGAAATTTAGATTATATCAAGTTGAAGAAGGTAACAATGAAAAACAAGTCACTACAGGTTCAAATGATATTGGTGAAATGTTTCAAAAAAACCCTAAAACTATTCAAATTCTTTCCAAGTTATCAGAATTTGAATATTCACCAAAAGTTGATGGTTTGGGATCTCTCAAATCATTGAAAAAATTTGGTTATGAAGAATTCGAAAAAATCGTGGTTGATATTGATCCATTATATGCTCATGGGCAAAACTTATTGAAAAAGAAAATTTCTGAAATTGTGGCTGATCAAGATAAGAAGTTCAGAGTTTGGAAAAAAGCCTTATATGAAAAACAAACTGGATTTAATCAAGAAATTGATAACTTTCATTCTAAAATTTACAAACTTCATGAAACTATTACTTATTTGACTGGTATTGGAAGCGGAAGCACTACAACTAGTGGATATGAAAGTTATAGCGGTGAGTCATCAACTGCTTCATTTACTAATACTTATTCTGGTAAGAATACTGGGACTGCAAATGATAATACCGAAGAAGATTCTGATAGTGTTGAAAGTTCTTCTGAATCAGAAGCTAAAAATGAGACCAAACAACATGTTCATTGGCGGTCATACAAACACAACAAAAATGCTAAGGCTGCCAAATAGGTAGATTTGATTCATTTTTTGGATTTTATAGTGCAAATGTATGTTGGGCACCGTGCTGCGTAACCAAAAATTCTACTTGTAAATTTTTGAACAAAATTTTTCATCTTCCTTTTCTTCTCTTTCTTTCGGATCTAAGAATTGTTGTTAGAATAGTTGGGAACAAAGCGTAAGTGGTGCTGTTTTGGATACACATGGTGGAAAGGCATGGTCTCTGGAAACACCACAACATGACCTTTTGTGAGAATGATGAACCATATTTTTCAAGTCTAACTGGCATCTCTAGTATTATGTGGGGTCTTAAGACTTTACAGTGATTCAAAGACAAACTCTGATTTGCAAATTTCCTCGAGTGTTGCATAGTGCTTCCAGAGAGCTGAATTTTCCAGCCCCTTACAGTGGTATGGTTATATACTAACATTCGCAGTTTTCCTTAAAATTTCTTCAAATTTTTTTGTCAATATACACCGTTTTCTCACTTAATTGATTGGACTTACCGTCTCCTATGTAAACTTTTTTCCTTTCCTCTTCTATTCTCTTCTTCCAAGCCCATCATTCTGTTCTGAACCCCAGTGAGTGTACTTTTGAGTGGATTATGGGAACGTGACTTTTTGTTGTGGGCGCCTATTTACAAATAAAAACATCTTCAGATCTAGTTCGTCGTCCCCAGCTCAAACCATTCTAAGCAAAACAATCTACCATGGGTCCACCTCCTAGTCTGATCCGTTCGCCAGCTCCAAGGCATCCCCCTGGATCTGGTATGGCATTTCCTGCTTTCAACTCGGTCAGAGGCTTCCTGCAATCCCCAGTGGCGTCTTTTGTGGAGTCAAAACCATTAACGCCTGTGCTTACCCAAGTGGAACAAGAACGTTTGAAGCATTACAACCTTGATTTGCCCCCAACTACCCATATTCAGGACGTTTATGATCCAGAGTCCCGTTTTTTCAGCCGTCAACATCCTCGAACAGTGGAATTGTCGGAGCATTTACCTTACAAAACTGAATTGCCACTCGATAGAGCCCGTTATTTAAGTCATATTGTTAGTCATTTATACATATCTATCAAAGCCTTGGATCTTAGTGGAATCTTAAGTGTCTCTTCTAAAGATTTGGAAAATTTGCGGGAATCTGGTAAAACCTCCAATAATGAACATTCTGTAGATGAAGATTTTGATTATGAATCTGGCGGTGATGAAGAAGAAGAAGAAGAGGAAGAAGAAATCGAAGACGATGATGAAGATGCAGATGGTGACGATGATCTATCCAGTGAGATTGTTGGTACTGGTAATTCTGGTATGATGGGAGTTAAGAAAAATGATGCTTCTATCGTGGTGGGAGTTCGTCAATGGACTCGTGAGTTGCATACTTGGTTAAAAATGAAGAATGACATGCCCTTTTCTTTAAGAGAATCATTAGCCAGAGTTTACTATACACTTTCTTTAAGTAGTGGTCAAATTGGTTCAATTCAATCATTTGTTAACATGTTTGTCTTATTGACTTCTGGTCTGCATAAAACTGTTTTGAAAGATAGAGGGTTTAGATTGGATTATAAACCTTTGGCAGATAAAATTGTTAGACATTTTCCTCAACCAGATGCATTTTATGATGCTCCAGGCCCATTAAATAAACATTTACAAAAATTGGCACTTAATTGCAATTATTTCTTCAATGACGAAGATTTTGATGATATCTTTTCTTCAATTGGTAGTAATTTCTCTTTGACTACTGGTGGGGTGACTCTTTCTTCATTATGTTATTTATTGCCTTCCACTAGCCCTAGATTCATTGAAGTTGCTCCTACTTTTTTCCATATGTGGAGTATCATTATGAAAACTAAAGAAAAGCATGTTGAAAGTTATATGGCTCAAATATTTGGTACTTCTTATGATTATATTTTATCATGTCACGATAAATATCCAAATTTACTAAAAGAAAAATATGGTAAACACGGGTTTTTAACTTCCGATCAAACATTATTTATTTTTTCTCAAATTTTAGCTTCTTTAAATATTCAGCCCAAGAAATTTGGAATTAGTCTATCAGGAAGCACTTATACTGGTTATAGTAAAATTATTGTTTATAACTTAAATGGTGACGAATCGCTTGATCCTAATGATGGTATTCTTTTACATTTAGAAACTCTTTTAAATACCATTGAAACATATTTGCATCCATCAAATTCTGATATTTGGTCAATCACTTGCAGCAGATTTATTTATAATCTCACTTATTTTTTCAAACTAAGATATTTCGAAGAAAATACCCCAAGGGGTGGGTTGGAAAATTTACCACAAACTCATAAACTTTCTCCAAAAGTAGTATCTCATTTTGTGAAATTAATTTTACCAAAAATTTTGGTTTCAATTCAATCAAAGAATCCTTCAGTGGTTAATGCAAGCGTTGAAAGTTTGGTTCTTTTATGTTATATGGAACCTGATTATGTTTTAAGTTGTACCCTTCTTGATGTTTACCAATCTTTACAAAGTGTTATTAATAATCATCGTTTGACTGTCGTGCTTAAACTTTTAACTTATCTTGCAAAGTATTTTGCCACTAGACCAATTTTTCGTTGCCATGTTACAAGAATTTTGGGACTTTTGCTTCCTGGAATTGATGGCAATGATGTCAAAAAAAGTGTTTTGGTTTTAAACGTTATTGCGGCTTTTGCAAGCTATATTCCATTCGTTGATTTATCAAAAGAATCTACTAATCCTTATGAATTCCTTGGTATAAGTGATTCAATGGATGTTACACAAAGACATTTAGAATTTTTAGAAGCTCAAATGTATAATTCTGATTCTGAAGTTGAGTTGTTTGAAATTGATGAAGAATTGGAAGTCAAAGCCTTGATCTCATCATCAATGTTATTTGAAGAATTTATGACTACATTTACCTTTAAGTTATTTACTTTACTTGAAAATTTACCAGACCAATCAAATAATACATCAAAAGCTGAAGTCAGTCTAGAAAGAGCTCTCCCAAGAACTTTATTAATCATGTTTGAAGCAATGTCTGATGAATTGTTCCAAACTTTTAGTAACAAAATGTTTGATTTTATCAGTGAAGGCTCCTACTTTAATGCTATTGATATTACTTGTCAATGTGTTGGTACTATTATCAATCGTGATCCTAAGAATCAAACCCCTAAGTTTATTGAATTAATGTTGGACAAAATCAATGAAGAGTTTCTGAATGGCGTCGCTGGTAAAGTTAGATCTTATGATATTACCCATCGTGATAAACCAATGTTTTGTGGTATTGCAATCTTATCAGAAATTATTGGGAACGCCGGTAGTTATATTTTGAATTATAGTTTTCAGATTTCTATTTTATCAAGGACTTTATTAAATGATTTGAAGGGTCCTATGATGTTTGCTTCAATTTTTATTGTTTGTCAAACTTTGAATACTCTTACTACTACTAGATTGTCTGAACAACGTTTGATTAGTCCAACTTACATTGCTGAACATGGTATTAGTGAAAAGTGCTGGGGAGGATTTCATGATAAACCAGAAAGATTTAATAAAAAGTATTTAGATTTCAAGTGGCATATGCCAACCAAAAATGAAGTTGAATTTGCGGTTCAATTTTTTGCTGAACACGTAAATGCTTGTTTTGAAAATTTGGATAAACTTTTCAAAGAATCTAAAAAAGATGAATTTGTTAAAGCCAAAGAAAACTCTGGTGATAAAGTTGAGGTTAATAATCAAGATGAAGAAGAAGGTGGCGAAGGTGAAATTTCTGATTATTCTGATCAATTCAGAAAGAATTTATTATATTTAGCTTATTCAGTTACTGGTATTGCTTATTTGTTGGATCCATCATACAAAGAACAAGTTGCAGAATCCAACAAAAACAATAGTTTAAATGCCCAATTGTTAGATAAGAAATTAAGGATGTTAAATTTATCACAAAAGTCATTATCTGCTACTCCAATTTCTGGGCAATCTAAATCATTATCTCCAACTTTAAATGGTAAATTATCTGATACAATTCCCAGCACCATCTCTAATAGTCAGATCAATTCCCCTCAACCTGGCTATGATGAAGGGAAAATTACTGGTGATGACTTATTAGAAACTCCTGGTGAACCGTCATTATCAAGAGTTGACTCCGCAGTTAGTATAAACTCTTTGGGCGGTGGAGTGGAAATGGGCTCTGCTGAATCTGGTATTTCAATCAATCCTTTTCCAGGTCAAGAAACTCCTTCAAATGATAAAGAAGTTCCTACTAATCCAGCGATTACCGCAAGACCTGATAAAATCTATACATCTTCCTATTATTTCGGTAATACCCTCGCAGAACGTTATAAACATCCTGACTATATCAAAATTCATAGATTATACAAGAAAATCGGGCAGAAACTACATGAAGTTTATCTATTTTTATTGAATAATTATGCCAATGATACTAAACTTTTCAAAATTCTTATGAATACAATGCAAACTTGGTTTTGTGATAATGGAGCTGAAAATGATTTTAAAAACTTCGATGAAAATGTTATCACTTACAAGTTCATGAGACTGTTACAGCGTGGTAATGATGATAGAAAGCCGTTTACTAGAATCGCTCTTGGTAGTAGAATTGAAAGATATCACCGTCAAAGGGTTTTAATGCATGCCAGCTCAAGATTTCAAACTAAATTAGATAAACTCTTATTAGGTGATCTAATTAATTTATCAATGTCTGTATATTCGTCAATTGCTGGTGCTGCTCAAAGTACACTTGAAGAATCAATGTCAAAAATTATGGGCTCTTATACTATTTTAATCAATAGTGTTTTCGAAAAAATGGATGAAGTTTTAAAAGAAGATGATCATCAAAGAATCAAAAGTGCACTCACAATGTTTACCATTAATAAATTGAAAAGAAGAATCAATACTGATTATAAAAATCTTTCCAAATATATCAAATTCTTATCAACTTGCATGGTTTCTGATGATGAACAAGTTTCTGCTATTGCTAGAGCTCTTTGGGAAAGATTATCTAGAAGGCTCAAAATACCCGATTGTGTTAACATCATCAATGAAACTGAGATTGATGATGCAATTTGTCCTCCTGATCAGGTTGTTGATGAGAGTATTAATTTACTTAAAATTGCAAAAGAAAAAAAAAAAGCGATTTATGTTCATCAATTGAAACAATGTGAAAGTATTGTTATTAAACAATTATCATTGGATAAAACCCATTGGGCAATTAGCACTTTAAATATTGGTTTGTTGGGATCTTTAAATTCAGGATTTTGTCTTGGCTTCAATCCTGAGAGTGCAGAAATCTTTGTTAAAGCAGTGAGTTATGCTCATCCTTCAATTTCCAATGCCGGTATGCTGGGAGTCAATACTACTCTTCTTAGATTGTTTCATTTGGCTTCTTATGATTTTGATGTTCAAAAACTTTTTAATCCTAATTGTTTAGCCAAAAATGTTGAGATCATTGATACTGATTACAAACGATTGGGCCAAAATTATACTGAAGTCTTTACAAAAGAACTTGGGCAGTTTGAAAATTCCGCCAGTTATTTTATCGATAATTCTATTTATAAAGGTTGGTTATTTTGGGGAAAAGAATTAAAAGTGATTAAAAATGAACCATTTGATTTTGATTGGAATAATAGAAAAGAATTAAGTACGTTGGAACGTATCAATGAAGCAATTACTAAAGATTGGTTTTCCCAAATTATTAAACTTATTCTTGAAGATAACGAAGAAGGTAAAAAATTTCAACATAGTCACATTCATTTTATAACTATGATCATTGTTTTAAGTTATACTAATATTTTCAAGAAAATTACGGTTGATGAAGTTATGGAAGTTTTGAAAGATCAATTTGTGGCTGATGAAAAGAACTCACATATCATGATTTGTGAAGCTCTTTGCGGATTTTTTATTTCAACAAGATTTGTTCCAATTTTTGATAATGAAAAGATTTATAATTTTGTTAATAATAGTTTGAAAATGTGTCTTGAAAGTTTATCACCAAATAATAAATCTGTTTGGAAAATCTTTTGCTACTGGTTGCCATCGACTGTTGATGTTAGAAGGTTTCAATCCATCTTTGATTTAATTTCTCAATATATCCCAAAAGTTGATGGCGAAGAAAGTGCTTATAAACAAGCTGCAAGACTATCTTGTTTAAAATTGTATTTATCAACCAGTAATTGGAAAGAAACAAGATCAATCAATATTTTCAATGAATTGTTCAATCTTTTATTACATCCATATCAGATTGTTAGAGAGCAGGTTGGTCAAACGATTACTGCATCAATGGTTGGGCCAATGAATGAATCATATCCAGATTATGAGACTTTTTCGAAGATTAATGAGAATGAAGGCTCATTAGGGTTATTACCTTTCGAAATCCCTGTCAATATGAATGATCATTTCAAACAAGCTTTTGAAGCCATTGAATTTTTCCGTGAGTCGGTAGATACGAAAACTAATGTTCAAGAAATATTGGATACTCCATATATTTTAGGAGCAAGAACTTTGTACTTTTTAGTCAAAGGTTTGTTAGCGAAACCTGGATCACTCGGTTTAACTCCGCTTATTATAGATTACATTTCTCCGTTCTTATTAAATCTCGAACAAATGCGTGATGCCTGCAAATTGATTAATATTAACCCAAGTTCACTTTATAGCAATATGGCAAAAATTCCATTTAGAAAGGAACAAGTTGGATCTATCGTCAAATTAATTTTAGATAACGGGGGTATCAAAAATCCATCATGGCATCAAAGGTTAACAATTTTATCGTTTGTGGAAATTTTTTATTTCCGTCAATTATTTCATTTCAATTCTGAGGAACGAGAACTACTATTTAATTATGTTTCTAAGTTACTTTTCAATCAAATCTTAGAAGTTAGAGAATTAGCATCAAGAGCAATTTCTGGAATGATTCATTGTTCACCAACCAAAGAAAGAGAATTAATCATTAACCTAAAAATCAAAGAATATGGAAAAGTTTTGAGTGATTATAAGAAATTAAAGAAAAGACAAAAGACCAATAAAAAGACATATACTAAAAAGATTTTTAGTCAAGAAGATTCGGTCAAACTTCATGGCGCAACTCTTGGGTTAGGTTCATTAATTTCGGCTTTTCCTTATGTTTCTCCACCACCATCATGGTTTCCAGATGTTTTAGAGTTATTAGCAAATAACGCTTTTGGTATTTCAGGAGTTGTTGATAAAACTTCAAAGACCATCTTGAGTAATTTCAAAAAGACTAGACAAGACACCTGGCATATTGATAATAAAATTTTCAGTGAAGATCAATTACAAGATTTGGAAGGGGTTTTAAGAGAAAATTATTTTGTCTAGTTGTTTAATAGTTTCAATTTATGATTTGATGTACTATAATACTAATTTGTTGTAACGATTTATGACGTAGAAAATAAAGATCAAAAGAAAAGTAGTTAGTAATTATCAAAGGTGTCACTTGTTATTTAGTGAAATATGATCGAAATTAGTAAGTGTGATCTAAACCTTGCATCTGTGAAGAAACAAGTTCTGGAAAAGAAAAAGATACTTTATGAAATCTTTTACCTTAAGGTTACGTTTATAAATTAATAAAATAAAAGTTCACTTGTATACTCTATTCTATATAACTGAAGTAGTAAAAACTTAAAAAAACAAGGAAAAAGATAACAATAATAACTTATAATAAGTTTTTTTTTTTTTGATATTTCTGATAAATGATTAAAGAAAAATGATAATAATATAAATAATAAATATAATAAAAATAATAAAAATCAGCAAACTAGACCAAGCTAGATTCAGCTATTGTCGGTATTACCTTCATCAGAAACCAGTGAACTGCTTTCAGAAACACTGGGAAGAGGATTAGTTTTGTTGGCTGAAGCTCAAGCAGGGGTACCAACAGGAGGACCAGCAGTAGGGAGGCCCAGAAACAGCTGCTGCTTGTGAACGTCTATGTGTTTGTAATTATACTCCATCTTCTTGGGCACTTCTAGCTTCGGAGAGTGTAGTTGCAGCACTTTTATAGTTTTCTCCAGCTCGAATAACAATCCTATACATTTAGCTGAATACTGTAAGCTAGCATCTTTATTCGCCTTTAATTTTCTCATTTGAGAATCCATTCAATTTGTTAAATTGATAACCCAAAATTTTCATCCTTTTGATTAGGATGAACTGTGATTTTATAATCATATATTCACTTCGACTTTAACAAACTTTCCATATAATTCGATCTCGTCTTTACAGTTTTTTTCATGATTATTTCTAAACAGAAACCAAATAAAGCCTTTATCAGAACAATTTTCGAGGAAATCGATGATGATACCTGTGGCAAAGCTGTCCACCATCCAATTTTTTTTTCCATGTTATTGGCTTCAACCGAGTATTTTAGGAAACGGCTATTTTTATATATCCTATTAATATTTTATACTAAGCTAAGCAATAACTACAAAAATTACAATAAATTAATATATTTCAACAATTATAAATAACAACATTGATCATCTTCTTTTATTTCTTCTATTATGATCCATTCCATTCAAAGCACCGGCAACAATACCAGAATTATTTTGATTAATTTTAAAATTAACATTACGATTATTTTTACCATGATGATTATGATGACTTGATGAATTACTATTGAAATTTGAAGACTGTTGAACTCCACCGGTAGTTAAAATTTTTTCAGCTAATTGAACTGATTTATCACTTAATTCTAATGACAAATTTTGTAACTTATTATTAATATTATTGTTATAAAAGATGATTGAATTTAATTTTTGATCTAATGCAGCATTGATTTCTTTTTTATAGATCATTTTTGATAAAATTGAGTTAATTTTTAATTCTGATAATTCAAATAATGAACTTAATTTTTCAATTGATAATTTTGAATATAATGATTTAAATTGAAATATAAAAGTTCTTAAACCTTCAATTTTTAATTGGTTTTTGATGATTTCAATGATTTTTTCTTTATTTTCAAATAATTTCCAAATTTCAATTGATTTGATATAATTAAATGATTTTTTCCAATCACCTAATTGTAAGTTTTTTGCAGCAAACATGATATAATCTTTTGTATTTTCTGGTGGACCTTGAAAAAATTGTTTATCATGGAATTCTAAAGATTTTTTGAATGATTTAACTGGTAGTTTTTTATTATTATTTTTATTATCAAAACCAGTTTGAGCAAATTGTGGAATTTCAATTAATAATGAGCAAGTTAAAAATACAGCTTCTAACAATTCTGGATTAATATGCATATGGAAAGGTAATAATCTTTGTTTATCAGCGGCAACACTTGAATTATTATTGAAATCTTGATATCTTTGAATCCCTTGACCTAATAATTCCTTTTGTCTAATATTTGTTGCAATTTCCTGTAAAATCTGAAAACTTTCTTCGATTAATCCTGCTTTAAAAGCACAGAAACCTAATTGAACTAAAGTTCTATTGAATAAAACTTGTAAAATTGGTTCAGTTGTATGAATTGTTGACTGCAAATGAGACATTAATAACATATCACGAGCTTTGAAAAATTCATTATTGATAGCATAATAATATATATGACAGAGCATTGCTTTCTTTCTGTAGATCGAATTAGATTGACGATATAATATTGAGCATAATGAATTAATTAACAAATCAGTATAGCTTTTATTAAATTCATTTGGCTTTTTGATAATGATTGAATCTATCTCTTCCAACCTTTCATTTGTTTTTAATGAATCCCAAGCAGACTTTTCATTAAAATTGATTAACTTTGTTTGTTTGAAATAAATATGATCGATTCTTCTCAAGATAATTCTAAATAACTGATCATTTTTTTCATTGATAATTGATTCCTTTTGATCAACTAAACTTTCAACATATAATTGAGTTCTAACAATCAAATTATAAATACTAGTTTCATCTCTTAATCTATTCAAATAATCACTACTATGAGCATCAACAAATAATAAAGATTTTGTGAATTCATCATCTAATCTTTCAACAAATGAAGTAATTGAACCTAAAATTTCAACAAATCCAGTTTCTTTATTAATTTCTGGTTCAGTTTCAAAATCAAATCCTGGCTCAGCATTTTCACTAACTCTATATTTATCATTATTTTTTTCCAAGATATTCAATAAATAATTAACATTCTTCAAAGCATTTTTCCATTGATCAATTGGCATATAATTAGCATTTATAATCAAATCAAATCTAGTTGGAATTAATAATAAGTGAATAGAAATATGTTGAAATGGAGTTTTTGCTTGATTTAACAAATTTTCCAAAATTGAAACTTGTTCAGATCTATTAACATTTTTTTTACCACGATTTTCAACAATTGATCTTAAAGTTGTTGGAATATCTAAAATTTCTTCATCAATAACATTAGGATTAATTGGTGTAGCAGAAACTTCTTTTTTTTCTTCTTCATTTGGATTTTCTCTATATTTACTGATCAAATTTTCAAAATCTCTCATTGCTTTTTTAACTCTTTGTTTAACACTATTGAAAGCTTTTGAGGTAACAGCATTCAATTTTGGTCCATCTTTACTAACGAAATTAATGGCATCTTCTAACTCAATCAAAGCTTTAATGTAAAACTTTGGAGTTGAAATATTTTGCTGTTGAGATTTAGTTAATAGTTTTGTTAATTTATCAAATTCTTTTGAAACTACAATCCATTCATCTAAATCAGCATTATTAACCATTTCTTCAGCAATCTTTTGCATTTCTTCCAATAATTTATCTTTAGCAGACTTCACCACTTTTTTATTATCATCATCAGAATCAGATTCTTCTTCATCTGAAGAGTCTGGAATATTTGAACCTTTTAAAAAATAAGCAGCACTTCTGGTTTGATGAGATTCTTCGACTTTCAAAAACTTTTGATTTGGTTGTTCATCTTCATCATCGTCATCATCATCATCTAAATTTTCAAGTTCATCATCATCATCATCATCGTCATCATCTTCTGATGAAGCCAATTCCTCTTCATCGGAGGAACTGAGCAATTCTTCTTCAGAGCTGCTACGCAACTCTTCGTCTTCAGAATCAGAGTCATAGACACTGGTGGCAAAGAAACGGGAAGCCATGGTTGTGATCTTTGAGATTTTATTGAATTGGAAGAAGAAGTTGATTTGATTTCCACCTGGAAAATTTTTTTAAAAAATTCAACGCGCAACTGCAAAGGGCGGGTAAACCTAGCTTTTTAAAAGATTTTCAACATACAGAATCTTATAAACTTGTGAATTTTATGGGGTTTTGAAGGAACTTGAAGCTTTGAAGGTTCCTTCAATGATTCTTGTGGTTATAAGTAACAAATTGTTCACAAAAAACTATGTATAAAAGCAAAAAATTTGATCAAAATACTACATTGACACACAATAACAATTAATAAAAATCATAATATTGAACTTTATAATAAAAAACCAACTATTTTTCAAGTGATTCTTTAATCAATCTACCCAATTGTTCGAATTTGATATTTTCACTGCTAACAATTGATCTTTGATGATGAGTAGTATCATTTTCTTTATCATCATTTTCTTCATCTTTGATAAGGTTAACATCAGAATTAATTAAAACAACATTACCAGATATTTTGAAAGATTCATGATTTGCTAAAAATTCTACCACTTGTTTTGCATCGTGTAAATTCAAATAGTTTTGTAATAATTCCACATTGATTTTTGATTTAATATTTGAATCACCATTAGTATAACCTTTATAAATCAAATTAAGAATGGAATTTCTAACATTCAAATCAAAATCATTATGTAAAAACGAATCATAAATCAAATCTTGATAAGTTTCATCATTTTTAACTAAACTCCAAAATTTAATAAATTTGGCAGAAATTAGTAAACTATATAATTCTTTTAATTTTCCAATATTAGCACTGAAGTTGACATAAGAATTATCATTTGGAGTAATTTTCTTAATCAAATTGATATCATTTAAAACATAAACTGGTAATAAATGAAGATAAAGTTCGAAATCAACATTATAAAAATGACAAAGTCCATTGATCAATATATTAATGGTGGATTCTTCTCTTTCTTCACTTAATGATTCACTAGATAATTCATATAATTTTAACAAAGCAAGATTGGCATTAACATCATTGAAATTTTTTTCGCATTGAACTTTAAGATAATCTTCTAAATCTTTGATGACCAAAACATCGTAACGTTTTAAAGAGCCAAGGATTTCATTGATCTCCTGGGGTCTTTGAGCAGGAACACCCACCAAAGTGTTTTCCATTGTAGATTATGTTTATTTTGTTTAAAATCGAATCAAATTAAATCTTCAACAATTTTTTGAAATTCAAATTGTTCAAAATTTTGGGAATTTTTTTGAAAATATAGTCACGTGAACTACTACTTGGTGATTAAATTGTTATAATTAAATAGATATAGGGCTATATATTAAGTAATAAGTAAATAATAATACAAATAGAACAGTTTTATTGGAATCCCAAAATCTCTTGGATGTATTTATCAAATGGGAACACTGCCAATCCGGTTTCTTGGGTATCATATTTCTTGAACAGATTGGTACATCTTAATAACCAAATTAAACTTTCCACATAACTATCGAATTTTAAATAAATTCCTGAACCCCCACTTGATCCCATACTACTAAATTTTTGGAAAACAAACAATACTGTATCCGTAGGTAATCTATAACCAAAATTTTTCAAAGTTTCTTGATATTCCGAAAAAGTTATGGTATTACTTTTATCTTTATCATAGATTCCAAAAACCGTTCTCCAATGACCAATGTAATTCCAAAGATGATAGAATTCTCGGAAGTCAATGGTGCCTGAACCATCTTTATCAAATAATTTAATCATTAATTTAACGGTTGATGGTTGGAATTGTGATTTATCATTATTAAACAATGCTAAAGACAATTCTGCTTCCGAGAGTCTACCTGATCGGTTACGATCGACTTTATTGAACAAGTCTCGTAATCTTAATTCCATTCGTTCAGCAGAACTAGTAGGTTGAGGTTGAATGGGGTTTGGTTGACGTAGTTCCATTGGCGGGGATTGAGCATATTGAAATTCAGAATCTTGTGATGGAGGAGCTTGAGGTTGAAGTTGCGGGGGTGGTGGAGCTTGCTGTTGATATTGTTGAGGAGGAGGAGGAACTCTGGTTTGTCTTTGAGTGTGCTGAGGAGTCAATTGTTGGTAATTATTGTTGCTGGTATGGCGAGATCTGTTGCTGGCAGGACCACCAGAACTGCCAGTGTATTGTCGTTGCTGGGGCTGACTAGGGCCTGGAACGTAATTGTGAGCCGGTTGGGTCTGGTACCCTGGAGGAGGCTTGCGGGAGCCTCGTTGTTGCTGTTGTTGTTGTATCTGGGAAGCCCTGCCAAATGCTTCTTTGGGGGTCGGAAAAGTCTTGAAAGTCAGTAAATGAGTTTTAAGAAAAGTCAATGGGTCAGGAACTTACCACAAGTTCATCGGTTGGAGGCCCGTAGGGCGGACGAGGGGCCATACTGTGAGAATTGGTGCTTTTGAGTCGTTGCAAAGGTGGCGATTTGCACAATGTTTGTTTTTGCACAGAGAAATGGTTCGAAATAGCAGCACCTGACCGTTCCGAAAACTGTAGTAACAGTTGATATTACAAATCACTTCTACAACACAAATCATAACAATAAACGTCTATATCAATCCATATAAACAAACTTGTCATAAAATAGCCATTTTCAAAAAAAAATTAAAAAAAAAAAACCTCGTTTTCATCTGATTTCATAAGACAGTAGTAGTCTAATAGATAATTTGAAAAATTGATTGAAAAAACTAGGAAAACAAAATCAATTATAAAGACACTAACTCAATAGGTCCCGCAAAGACTCAGTTTTTATACAATATTGCTAGCAATAGCCCACAATATGCCAAAGAAGTTGAAACATTGATCTATGAATGTCCTCTTCAATCACAACATTCACAAACA